>PVIR01022971.1:0-27584 GCA_004026965.1 Petromus typicus | reverse complement strand
GCTCAGGACAACTGAGTCACATGTTCAAAGTCACAGTTAGCTCTGGACAGAACTGGGTTTCAGCCCAGCTATATCTGTCTCGAAGGCATAGGTTTCCCAAGCAGAATCAAGGGGGTGGGGGTGGGGGCTAAGGATCCTGGAGGTGAGGAAAATGGCTTCTCTGGCTTTTTCTTGCTGACGAAATACTACAAGAAGGGCCGTGAAAAGCCTGTGGGATCTCAGCCTTTGCCTGCTTAGTTGCTGGAGTGTGTGGACTGGCGCCTCTATTCCGGCCTTCTCTCATGACTTTCCTCTGATTCCCAACAGCTGCCATGATTGAGCCAGAAAGTGAGCCAGGTCTGTTCTAACTGTGCATGCTGGTTAGGATGTTTAAAGAGGTGGGCTCATTATTCTGATCACAGGAGTGGTGCTGACACAGAGCTACCCAGGGATGGATGCGCTCCACCAGTCACAGGCCGGGTGTCTGCCTCCAGGGTCCCAGTGCTGACCATTGGGCAAAATGGGCCTGACAGGAATGTCCCAGCAGCCAGATTCCCACCCTTCTGCCTCACAAAGGGTCCCTGATGGGAGATGAAGAAGGTGGGGAGGCTAAGGCACCACCCTCGGCCCTGTAGATCAGAAAAGACAACCTGAGCCTGACTTTGGTGGGGAGGTACCTTCTTTCTCTTTGCCACCTCTGGGACCTGGTAGCAGGTGTGTGCTGGGTTCCAGGGGCTCCAGGACCATGAGTCCCTTAGCACAGGGCAGCAGGGCCTGAGTCTGGCTCCAGGGCTGGATTCCACCTACTTAGGCGGGTCTAAGTACTATTGCCACGACAGTCTAGTAAGGTCCTCACACAATGGTCTGCTTTAGTCCTGTCCTCGATCCAATTCTTAGAACCATCCTCATCTCAGGGGCCACTCTTTCCCAGGCAGGGGTTGTCCTTTTGCAGATGGGCAGCTCTGGGAGAGGCTCTGTGGGACCATGATTGTGGAAGAAGCTATGGTAGGGTGTGGGAGGGGAAGGAACACGCATAGTTCCCTTGTATACTGACTCAACCTCTTTGCAAACACCTAGGCTCCCTTCTAAAACTGTCTCTTTAGCTGTTGTTTACTGGTGCAATGACAGGCGATGTAGAGGGTAGAGCCCACAGCCTGGAGGAGCGGGAGATCCCATAGGACAGCGAGTGGGCGAAGGACCCAGGAGGTCACAACCCCCTGATACACCATCTGCACTGATGAGGTCTTCCCCACACTCACAACAGCCCAGCTTGAACCACTGCCGAGGCCAGGTGGAGCTGGGAGGCTGCTGGCTGGCTCCCCTCACACAAACAGTAGTAGCAAATGCAGCTAGTTGTGTATAAGCTGAAGCTTGTTATGGACCTGGAAGCTTCCAGCTCAGGCTGGGAGCTCAGAATATTCAGGAGGAAAATCATGTGTGAGCAGTTACTACTATTCTCCCCCCACCCCACCCCCCCACCGCCCCCCGCCGCCCCCTGCCCTACCCCTCTCCCCTCACTACTGCTGGAGCCCAAACACAGCCAGCTGCAGACACATCAGCCTCTCATTACGTCCTCTGAGGCTCTCCACAAACACAGCACGTCTAGGGGGTGTGGGGAGGGGCAGCAAGCTGGGATTTGGTCTTTCTCGGGGTGCCACGACAGGGTACTAAGATGCGCACAGGCCAGGGCAAAGGTTCACTCTGGGCCGCTGGCCACATGCTGCAAACCCTGCCATCTGCAGGCCTGGAGCACACTGACTTTCTGCAGGGTCAGCAGAGAAGGTCAGGGATCAGGAAAGCTGCACTGGGATGGGCCGTGGGTGCTCATCCTGTTTTGGCACTAAGTGCTTATGCAAATCTATGCAAACTGGCCCATTATTGTGTCTCCGACAACAGCTAGGCATTTTTCATCTTTGACCCAGAGCTTTGGTCTCTGAGAGCCCAGCAGGTCACTAGGTGGGAGGGGGAGATAGTCAGCCTTAGAGAAGGAGGCTGTGAAGGGGAATCATCACTTTCCTCTGCTCAGTAGCTGTCACTAGGAAGGCGCTGCCCAGCAGCAGCCACACTGACAGGTCCTAGCTGGTGTGGTGGGGCAGCGGGGGAGGCTGTGCTGGGCCTGATGGATGGGCCCTGGCAGCAGCTTCAGCCCCCTGCTGGGAGCCGGGCCCAGCCCCGAGCAGCGAGGTCAGGCAGAGGGCGGAGGAAGCTTGGATGGACTGGGGCTGGGGCTGGGGCTGGGGCTGGGAATGGGAGGTGGGTGCCAGGGGCTTTCTCAGCTGAGGAGCTGGGGGAAGGGAAGAACAAATCTGTCCTGGGAGGGGGAGGAAGGTCCACTCTGCAGACACAGCCCACGGGTACCCTTTTGGGTAGTGCCTCTGTCTTCCAAAAGGGCTAAAGTCCTGCACACTGTGAGTACTGGGAGCATGTACGGGTCTGGCAGGTCTGAAAGTGGTACACAGGCAAAGCACGTATCACTGCTCTTGTCACCATCCTGCGGTTTATCCCAAACACACGCACTCACCCGTACTCTTTTGTTCGTGCTCACACACTGCACTCATTGGTGCTCATATACACTCACACACTAGTACACGACACATACATACTCACACGTGCTCTTGCTTACCGACTGTACACATTCACACCCATACATGCTTTCACTCTCTCTCTCTCTTTCTCTCTCTCTCACATCCACACACACACACACATACACACAGAGGCACGCACCACTTTTCACTATAAAAGGAAGCTAATTTCAGTGGAAAACTTGCCACTTACATACCTGAAGTATCTGAAGTTTTGGGTGTAAATAATGTCACCTGTTTCTTCAGTCTCACAAAACATGTGCCCCTTGGCTTTGTTTCTGCCCGGTGGCCCAGAAAGGCCACTCCAGCCTGTGTAAGGTCCACATCCCCTTTCCTTAGCAGGCGGGAATACTGGAGTGGGATGGTGTGGTGGGCACCAGTTCATTTCTGTCTTTTCTGATGTGTTTTGTCGAGGCATGACAGCCCCGCGTGTGTCTGACCGGATGTGGGCCAGCGCACATGGTGGATGGTCTGGGACTGTTGGAAGTACCTGTCACTGTCTTCCCATTTCCAATCAGTTCCTGGACCTTGAGTGAGCTGGAGAATCCTTCTCCACCAAGGCAAATGCTTTCCAGGACTTGAGGAGAGGAGTAGAAGCACCCGGGTCGGGCAGGGCCAGGCGACAGCTTGTCCACCCGGCTGCCTCCTCACTTCATAAATTCCCCTGCCATTCCCCGGGAGACCTTGAGTTTGACCTCAGCTCTGGGAGCAAAGTTCTTTGTCTTCTAATAAACAGCCTGGGGAGGCTGGCCTCCAGCTGTTCTGCTGCCCCTGTGCCCCCACCGCACCCGCCAAGAGGCACTTTCTCCCAGGGAAGTCTCATTAACGAGAGGCTTGGGGCCAAGGCAGGCTCTGGCGATCACCTCTGTCCTTATTAGAGCAATCATCTCTGTCTGGCATGACGGGCCAGCTCCTCCGTGCGAGCCGGTCCTCGAGGCTGCTAGACTACGCTGCCCTTCGTCCGTCCGCACGCCGCCCAGGGTATTCTTCCTCGTGGTCACCCCTGAAGAGTGGCTGTCTGCAGAGTGGGTCTGGAGGCTTTTCAGGCCCCTCACAGAGGCAGGTGCTGAAGGACCAAATTCAGGCAGGGTGAGCCTCTGGGTACCCCCTACCTGAAAGGCTGCTCCAGCAGCCTTGTGCAGACATTCCCTTCCCTTTGTGTCTCCCCAGAGGAGTGCTGGCAACTCAGTTACCCTGGGATGTTTCTCCACATGCGCTGCTTCTGTTCTCTGGAACAGCTCACTTCCTCTCTAAAATGGATGCAAGGCCGGACCTAGGTGAGGAAAATCTCCTGAGAAAACTCGGGGTATTCTCTGCAGATAGATTTCTCCATGACATCTGATGGAGAGGTCAGGCTTCCGGCTGTTTTCTGTGGAGATCTCCATCATTTTTTTTTTTTAGGTTTTTTTGAGACAGGGTCTCACTTTGTGGTTCAGGCTGGCACTCAGCTCAGCCTCAGACTCACATCTCAGCAATCCTCCTGCCTCTGCCTCCTGAGTGCTGGGATTACAGGCGTGAGCCACCACGCCTGGCACTGTGGTGTGTGGTGCTGATTGCTGCTGGGCGTGAGTCTCCACACCCAGTATGGTATGTAGTTACTGAGGATTGAACCCGGGTCCTTGCGCTTGCGAGACAGGTGCTGGAACCACTGAGCTAACTCCCCGGCCCGGAGATCTCCATCTTAAATAGACTTTAGTCAGCAAAATCCCAAGCATTTTTCACTTCCTCTTTCTAGGAACAATTATGTGTGGCCAAGAGTCAGCAATCGGCAGTTGGACAGACCCGGACTCGAGTCCTGGTGTTGTCACCTGGTAAGGAGGTGGCCAGAACAAGTTTCAAAACTTCTCTGAGCCTCAGTGTGCACATCTGGGAAACAAGGATGATGTCCTACTGCCTCAGGTTTCTGTGGGTTTTGTAAGAGTGAGTGCATATGATGCACACAATATGAACTATTCTTATTCTGAAGATAGTCATTCATATGAAGGAGGATTTTCTGTTCTACATTGACTGGGAATTATACACGGCCTCCATCAGTCTACTACTCAAGTGGTTCCCAAAAGGATCAAAGCCATGTCCCTGAGGTGCCCTGGTGGTGAGGCTGGTGGCACATCTGGCTGGGCTCAGCTCCAAAAGAGGTTGGTGGTAACATTGCCAATGGAACTGGTACCAGGAGAGTTTGAGGATGACAACGAAACTGACCCTTCAGAACAGACAGGCCCAGATGGAGATGGTGCCTTCTTTTCCCCTAATTTCCAGTACCTCTAGGAGCTGCCAGGAGGTGGACAGAAAGAGAAAAACTTGAAATACAAAATCTCACTGATGATGAGACCACCCACACTGCCTGGTAGATGCGGCACCAATATTTGGCCAAAGAACTTTCCAGCACCACTGAAGAGATCCCCTGGGGACAACTGTCCAGTCTGTAGGCTGTGGTGTTGATGGCTACCGCCCTCATGACATCACAGATGACATCAAGACTGATGCTGTATAATACCTACCCATCTGGTGAGGTGCAAAGGAGAACACAGAAAGTAGCAGCTGACAAGCAGAAAAGGTAAATGTTAGGAAAAAACTCAAATAGATGTACAGAGAGATGAAGTCCTTCACCCTCCTTTCCCTTTTGATAGTACTGGGGATTCACACTAAGTGACCTCCCAAGCCTATTTCTAATTTTTAAAATTTATTGCTAAGTTGCCTAGGCTGGTTCAACTCTCATTGCTTCAGCCTTAACCTCCCAGAGTGCTGGGATTAAAAGGCTAGGCCATCATGTCCTGCTATAGGCTTTCTTTTTCAAAAAATTTTATATGTCTATTTTATTTTTTAAAAAATCTTTATTAGTTTATGTTTGCCATTACATTTGTCTCTCCATATACACATCACATCTTGATCAGTTTTACTCTCCTTTCCAATTTTACAGATCTCATGGTATCTGGCTACAGTTAGGTGAAGGACTGTGAGAGGTTCTGATTCTGGGGGTCAGGGCTTAAGGCCAATGGGCATTCACTGTTTCCTCAGCTGGTCACTTCCTGCCCTAGGACTTCATCTCAGTGATCCAAGGCCCTCGTCTGTGATCTGGACTCCACTGGTACTGCCTGTGTTATGAGTACACCATGCTGGGAGAGGCAGGTAGGGAGCTGGAGGCTCCCCGGCTCTGGATTCTCCAAATGTCACAGCAGTTTTAGTCATTCCTCTATTCTACTCCCTTCTGCTTTCAAGTTTTGTATTATCTGAGTTTGTTTGGATGCTGCTTCCCCTCTTGGCTGTGAAGTCCCTCGAGTTTTTGCCTACAGAATTTCCTTTCTTTCTTTCTTTCTTTCTTTCTTTCTTTCTTTCTTTCTTTCTTTCTTTCTGTCTCTTTCTTTCCTTCATTCTTTCTTTTCTTCTTTCTTTCCAGAGTCCATTTTTAATTCACCTGAAACAAGATCCCAAGCCCTTTTCTGAAGATGCTTTCCCTCGTAACACTGCCATAGGTCACTTTTTCCATAGGATAGTAGGAGATGAGGCACCTTGGGGCTGGGGATGTGCAGTACAATGTCACCAAGGATGTTCTTGAGTCACTGTAGTGTTCTGCTTTCTTTCCTGATCCAGAACAGCCCCTGCAATCCCCATGGGTAATACAGACCCAAAGCAAAGAGCAGGAGCAGCCCCAGATAGCATTGCGCTTCACACCCACTGCAGGCTCTGCCCTGCCCTCTCCCCCTTTGCCGTGTCTGTATCTGTCCTACACCCTCACCCTAGTGGAAGCACCTTCAGATTTATATGGTGCTATTTACTGGCCCTCTGCCAATTAGTGACACTTTGAAATTCCCTTATATGACGCACTGCTGCTCTGACAATAAACAAGTCATTAACTGGGTCGGAGGGCAGCTTCCAGCTGGTTTTGATTCATTGTTTCTAAACCAGCTCAAGAGGCTCCCTAAGATGCAAGGTCTCCAGTCTGAGGCTCAGGAAACCCCGAAAGCCGGAGGCAGATGGGACTTCCGAGGGCCCGGGAACGGGGTCGCTGTGGCATCGGCTTTCCCTTCCCATCTCCCTGCAGGCTCATCGCCTCACCACTGGGTCCCACCTGTGCCCTTCTCCTAAGACGCAGCCACAGGGCAAATGCGTCTGCAGGGATTAGATGGGGAAGAACAGCAGAGAGCTGGAAAATGAGGCTGGGCCAAGGGACAGGTTTAGGTACCAGAGGAGGGAGGGAGAAGAGAGGGTTAGACGTCCACTGGGTGATTTGGCTGGGAAAAGGTGGTGACATAGGAGCAGAGATCCTGACTGGCTTAAACAGTTTGTGTTCTTAACTTTTGGCTCTAAAGACTGTTTGCCTCAGAGGGAATTTTAGATGTCTCCTGGCCAGCCCACAGCCTCCATTTGGCACGTACAGAATCTGATGGCTGAGAAAGGTGGGTGGACTTTTCCAGGCTCACCAGCTCCTAAGCACCCAAGATCAGACCAGAAGAAGGTCTAGCTCCTGGTTCAAATCTCTCCTCGTGATCTGAACCACCGTGAGGGAAAGAAACGGGAGAGATCAGGGGAGTGCACACCTTAGGGCGTGTCTTGGTTCTGACATTTGTCCTCTTCTCTCCTCCTGTTTCCTCTCAGTGGTCCTGGCTTATGGGATCTGCATACATGGAAAAGTTGCATGTAGGGGTCAAAGGTGTTGTGTTTGAATGGACAGGGACAGAAGCCAACAGCAGAGTATTGTGCAGGGCATTCTAGGAGAAATAAAAGCCAGTTAGACAGGTTTTCAAGAATGCTTGATCTGTTTGGAAAACCTTGAACTAAAATGCAAAGCACAGTGGAAATGTAGCCACTAGCAAACACAGAACCGAGAGACTGATAAGCTCCACCAGGAGAAGTCACGGTGACTGTGCCACGGGGGCATTGGTTTGGAGGAAGCTCTGGTGACCAGGGACTGTGATTTTGATGTCAGCATGCAGCAGGTGGTGTCATGTCTATTCTATAAGAAGTCAATAGCTAAGATAGATTTTTGCAAACCCAGAGGCTGTATAATGGATACACCCTGAGTGAAACCAGGATTGGGAAAAGTATCACTCATAAGCTGAGGGTAGTGACAGTGAAGCTTTTCCTTACTGGGGCTCTGAGCAGAAAAAAGTCTTCTGTGAGAAATCGAAGCTGTAGGCCTGAGCCATATGTGACTATAGTGTCTGAATTTCCACTGTTAGAATTCCCAAGCCTGAGACATTACTGTAAAAATAGATTCCAGATGAGTAAAACTCATGAGGTATCAAGAAGGAAATGCAAAACTATTGAGTAGGAATGTGCCCCAGAGCGACAGCATTCTTACAGCAAAATATAATACCCTTTGAAGTTGTCCTAACAATAAAAAACTTACAAACCACATGAGGAAATGATATGCCAATAGGGAAAGTCAATGAACATATCAAACTTACTTAGCATTCAAATAATATAAAATAATGCAACTATCCAAGAGAAACTTTAAATAACTATATTTTAAATGATTAAAAAATAAATAGAAACCATAAAGAAAGGATAGGATATTTTGAAAAAGATCAAGCAAATTTGCAAAAAGATCCAGGGAGAACTTTCTAGAAATGAAAAAGATTGCCATTGAAGTATAGGCTCAAAATATGTGTCAGATGGCAGGGTAGACAATACTGAGCAGAGAATTAGTGAGCTAAAAGGTAGATCTGAAAAAATTACTCTAGCACAGAAAAAGATAAGGAGAGAGAGATATGAAAAGAAACTAGAAGGATTGATGACAGAACAAGAGGGTACAGATTACTTTCACAAAGAGTTGCAGAGTTGGAGATTTAGCTCAGTGGTTTTGGCGTCTAGCTGGCAAGTGCAAGGTCCTGAATTTGATCTCTCATACCCACATACCACAATGCTGGGCCTGGTGACTCATGCCTGTAATCCCAGCACTCGGGAGGCAGAGGCAGGAGAATTACTGTGAATTTGAGGCTTGCCTGGGCTACATAGTGAACTCAGGGCCAGTTTGAACTACAAACAGAAACTCTATCTCAAAAAACTAAAAAAAAAAAAAAAAAAGAGTTGCAGAGGAGAATATAGAGAATAAGGAAGTGGTCAAACCAGTTTTTCAGGATCAATGGAAGACATTCATCTTTAGATTAAAGAAATATTGGAAATTCTGAGACTGCCTAAGAATAAATCTGTAGGGGCTTGGGGATTTTGCTCAGTGGTTCCGGCATTAAACTCAAGGTCCTGAGTTAGATCCCTAGTGCTACATATCACATTGCTGAGTGTGGTGATTCATGCCTGTAATTCCAGCACTTGGGAAGCAGAGGCAGGAGGATTTCTACGAGTTTGAGGCTAGCTGGGGCTTCATAGTGAGCTCAGGGCCAACCTGAACTACAAAGCAAGACTCTATCTAAAAAAAAAAAGAATAAATCTGCAATGTGACATGTTATAATGCAACTGAACTCAAAGAATTATCACCAGTATGTTCAGAGATTAAAGAGAAAGAAGTTAACTTTTTGGCCAGGAATATATATGTATGAGAAAGTTCTTAGAAAACTGAGACTTGAAAGTCAAGTAAAATTTTAAGAGGTAGAGAATAAGGTAAGGTAGGTGGGGAGATCTAAGAACAGGAGGAAAATACAAGATTTGAGCCTGTCTGATCAGTTTCTGGACAAGTTTTATCACCAGCTGATTTGAACTCGCCACCTCCACTTGTGCTCTGTGTTCACTAACGGTCTCGGGGAACCTCTGTGGGCCATGCCTTCGCTTCACACCCAGCTTTTACTGTTCCACTTTGGATCCCTCACCCTGCTCATGGCTGGCGGGTCCACATCAGCCAGCTGTCTACTGAGCCTTCTCATAAAACCTGTCCATAATCACCTTTTCATGCCAACCAGGTTCCTCTTTGAGGTCCCCTCCTTTCGGGGGGTATTTGAAACTGGCCTATCCAATCTCGTTTTTCTCTACCTGTGGTCCTTGGGGCAGGGAAAGCCCCACTCTGAAGTGGACGGCTGGGGCACGCCCTGCCGCATCTGGGTCTTGTTAGCAGTGTCAGTGGCTTCAGAGGAACAGAAAAACCTGGGCATGGTAATTGGCTCATGAAAGCTGCATGTTGCTGGAGGGGGCGGGAAGGTCTAGGGAGGAAGGGGAGGGGGCTTAATGAGAAGCAAATGCTTCAGCACATAGCGCAGCCAGTGCCTACCCTCCCCCGTCCACGGCCATTAGCATTCCTCAGACACCTGCAGGCACTTGGCCCGGGCTGGCAGGAGATGTGCTGGCTCCTCCCTGCTGGCACACAGAATAGAAAAATGAAGTTTGGTTCTAATTAAGAGGGCAGGGAGCAGGGATGGATGTGAGACAGGAGAACACTTTCCTGTTTCTTTTGAGGGCCTATGATTTTCTTGGCAGTTGCCAAATTGTGCTTCACCCTAGAGTGGTTTGTGGTGGTGAGGAAAGAACTTTGGATCTGGAACTAGATGAACCAGGGGTTGAACACTGGGATAGCCCTTTTCTCTGGCTGCCACTAGAGAGAAAGCACCGAATCTCCCTGGGCCCCAGCCTTCTCCTCATCAGCATGGGGAGGGAATAATGCCCCCAACTTGCGATGCAGATGTACGGTGAAAGACTTTGAAGACTCTTGGCCTAGTGTTATCACAGAATGGACAGTCACCCGATATTAGTCTTCATCTAAGGTTTAATGCCTATAGGAAGCACAGGTGTCTTAGCCATCTTTGTGACCCCTGGGGGCTTCCCACAGTGCCTAGAACACAGAGCGAATGATGAACAGGTGAGGAGATACATACCTTGTACACCAAGCTCCGTGTTCCTCACAGTGATGCAGGGCAGGATCAGCTCAGAAGCAAGATGCTGAGGGATAAGAGGCCTAGATCCAGCAGCATCATTGAGATGGGCATGGTGGCGAGCCGGAACCAGTGTCCCTGCCAGGGGACTTGAGAGTTTTCACCAGCTTGTAGGAGAGTGTGGGTCCCTGTTGCAGAAGACAGTGTGCAGATAGGGACACAGCCTTGTTTAGGGAGCACATTGTCCTCGAGCTCCTTGTCCTACCCCATTCTCACAGCTGCTGGCTCTGGGCACAGACCCAGCCTGCCCGGGGCCATGGGAGGGTGCAGTGGCCTCCGGACTGGGTCTTGTCAGCTGTGAAGGGCTTGCTGGCCAGGCCTCCTGTCCACCTGCTCCCCAGCTGCCGCTGGCGGAGCCTTGGGTGCCTTCAGCATCTTCCATGCATCTTTAATCTATCTTCACTCTCTGCCAAACATCTGCAAAGTGGATCTACTGGCCGTTTATTTTCTGTTTGTCTTGGGTGTGACACAATCTCTATTCTTCACTTTAATGACTCTTTTCTTTATTATTATCGTCTAAACCACTCTGTTTATTTGCTTTTTCAGAGTCCAGCCACTTTCCCTGTGCTCTCCTGGATGGCCTGGGCTTGTGCCAGCCCTCTCCGCTCTTCTTCTCCCAGCTCAGGCCATTCCAGGGCCTGCTCTCTCTGAAAAGAGCAGCCCTCAAACCAGATGCGGCTTCCTTCTTCTCTTCCTCCTCCTCCCCCCAAGCTGCCCAGAGCTCCGGGGGCTAAGGGGAGAGAAGAGGAGGCCATTGACCCACATCCTGTTCTCTGCTCTGTGGCCCTGCCAAGGAGGGAGGAGGGCAATGCTGATGAGTGTCTGCCTAGTGCCCACAGCAGGGGGACACCGACAGTCCTGGCAGGACTCATACTCCTGGGTGACTAGTAGGAAGAGCTCCTGTCCCCTGTGCAGCAGCATTGCCCTGGGAGATCCCTGGGGTCAGTCCATGGCATCAGCTAGCCCATATCTCTCTGCCTTGGCCTGTATCAAGGCCTTACTGCCTATATATTGCCTGATTAGTAGTATTTTACAACTCTGCCTTGACATTTATGGGCCCGTCACCTTCACCACAGCCTGGAATGCAGGGTTATTACCTCCTTAGAGGAGTGTGAGGCCCCCGTATCACTCGGCTGATAAAGGCCAAGCTAAGATTTGAAGCCAAATCTGGTTTTTTGTGAAGCATGAGTGGTTAGCTTAAAAACAACACCCGGCTTTCTGGAGCTGGCTTGGTTTCAGCACCTGGGAATGAACTTCTTCTAACAAACAGAGTCTGGGTTTAGGGGCATCAGTCAGTCTGGGGAACAGACTCTGGCCGTGATCATTTTGTCTTTGGGATGATCATAGTCATTGTTAGAGGTGACATTTTAGCTCATACTGTGTAAAAATATTGGCCTGTACTAGGGGTGGGGAAGGCAAGAGAAAGGGAAGAGCAGCTCATGGGAGGGACAGATGTGACAAAAAGCTCAGACTCTATGACACATCATCATTCCTCTAGTTCAGCCAGGGCGGGGCCAGGGTTTGTGAGCCATGAGCTTTTGCAGCATAGTGGTGGGAACTTTCAGTGAAACAGTTCACAGATGCACACGCGAAGTGGCTGGGACTCCTCCCGAGGGCTCGCAGGGAGTGTGTGCAGCAAGCACTGGCTTCTTGGAAACCTGGGAGAGAGCAACGGCAACTTGGCAGTAAATATGTGGGCAGAGTGTCAGTGGCTGCTGCATTTGGGAATGGGCTGGGACAGTGCTTCTCAGTGCCTGTGGGTCTGTTTTGCCTAGAGCACGTGCTACAATGCAAATCATGTTCTACCCTGGAAATTCTGCTCTTGAGAGGGTCTGGGGTGTCGACTTGGCACCTGTGTGTCGCATGAGTCTTCTGAGGATTCTGCTACTGGGGCACTGGGGACTGATGAAGGAACCTGTGCCCAGTGCAGCACTGCCAGGAAAACATGACAGAGGACAGGGAGGCCTTGCCACAGAGGCTAGCCAGCACGCTGTTTTTCCATGCTTCTGCTGAGCACATTTCACTTCTTAGAGAAGGGGCCTTAGTAAATGCTTGGTAGGGATGTGACCAGGGGAAGTGGGGCAGGAGCACAGGGACAGGAAGGAAGGGGGAGGAGGGGAATGTGGAGACCACAACTGGGCTACTAGAACAACTGGGATCCTTGGGCTCAAAAGTGGGAGACCTGTGGCCAGGGGTGGGTCACTGGTGAAGGGACCTTCATTGCTGACAGGTGCTTTAGGATGGGGCTGGAGCCTCTCTGGGCTGAAATGTCCATGGAACGGTGGCTCAAAAGCCTTCCGGAGCCTACCAGGGAAGGACTCAGGTGCTAAGGCTGTTCTCTGAGGGAGGCAAGATACTGGCCTGTCACTGGGAACTTGTTTGTGTTGGCCCAGGTCTCGTCTCAACACAAGAGTGACGGTCAGCTGCTGAGGAATTGACCTCTTCTTCCCAGGAGTCTCATCTCAGACCTGTGGTGTGGCTCTAGTGAGGAGACTAGGGACAGACTCGGGAGGACAGCAAGTTGTCTCCCCATGTCCTGAGGAATGGAGGGGATGAAGGAGGATAGGAGTAGGGATGTGGAAGGCACAGAGCCCCTAACTGAAAAGACGTGTTGCCCCTCCTGTGTCTGGGATAGCTGTCCGAACTCAGGCCAGCCTGCCTCCCCGAGGCTCCTTCATCCACCCCACCAGGCCCAGGCAGCCCCCACGAGAGGGAGCCAGCCTCCTCCTCAGACTAGAGGAGGAGGAATCTGCTCAAGATTTCAGGAGAGGCTGAGAGAGGTGGGCAAGCTACTTTCGACTGGGCTTCTTCCCTACAAGGCACAGCCAGGGCCATTCACACAGGACTCTAGAGTGGGGGTCACTCCTTCTGTCTGCTCGCAGGGGGAGGGGCGGGGGCATCAGGGTGTGGAGGAGAAGCAAACTGGAAGGAAGGAAGGAAAGAATGGAGGGAGGGAGGCAGGCAGGAAGGGAAGGAGATAGGAAAGAAGGGGAGGAAGGAGAGAACAGAGAGAAGGAGGAAGCGAAGAGAGACAGGAAGAGGAAGAGGAGGGAGGGGAGAAAAGAAGGAAGAAAGGAGACAGGAAAGGAAGGGATGTCTTGAAAGGGAAAGAGGAAGGAAGGAAGGCAGGAACATGGAGCACACTCGGCCCAGGCTGTGGCTGGGATGTTCAGGTGGGTGAGAGGGGGAGCAGCCCTGCTGGAGAGGGACCGCCAGAGAAGGGCCGAGCCCCTTGAAAGCTGCTATTGTTAGAAGCCTCTGCTCAGAGAAGCCCAGAGTAAAAAGAGCTTGTTAGAGAGGCCCAGGCTGGAGACAAGCCGCTCTCAGAGAGCCAGTGAACCGTGAGAAATGACTTAAACTAACATCGCTGACTGCACCGGGCTGGGACCCAGGAGTCAGGGCCTTGTGCTCATCAGAAATTCATAGAAGGTGCCCTGCGGCTCTGCTTTCTCGGCCTCCTTGTTCATCTAGCATTTTTTTCCTTCCAGTCCTCCGGCTCTGAAAGGGAGACAGGGGCTGCCTGATGGGGAAGATCAAGTGGCCTTTGAAAACCTCTCTCAGAGTTTATTAAACCCTGGGGCTAGGGTAGGCCAACCTGGAGGCCAGGCCAGGCCTGGCTGTGCCCCACTGGCCTTCCCAGAGGGACTTGGTTTGTCCTCATGTCCCAGACTCAACAGGCCTGTGCAGAGATGAAGGGTGAGGAGCAGGCCCAGAGGACCCAGTGTAGATGGCTCGTCCTTTTCCAAGAGGCTGGGAGTCTGGGTGCAGTAAGGACCTATTACCTCACAAAAGATAGGGTTCTGCTCTCCTCGGACCCCACAAGACACCCCTACTTCCTGCTGGAATTCATCTCTCTGAGCCCTGAGAAGTGTTTGTGCTCTAGGTACACAGAAAGGAGGGCAGGCGGGGGAGGCCTCCGGAGGGTCTCTAGGCTGGAGCACAGCTCAGTGACCAAGTAAGGGCAGGAATGAAGCTTTGCAGAGAAGCCTCAAGTTCCCCGGATCTGGAAGGCCCGACTCCCACTGGTCTGCTGGGTGCACCACAACCCTCCCGGGAGCCCTGGAGGGACTGAATGGTCTATGCTGAGACAGTGCCCTGAAAACAGCCGGCTGGACACAAGGCACTCACATAGGAAACTTCCACAAGAGTACTTTGCAAGGCACAGGCGTAGAGTCGATGCAATTATGATATATTCGGCCCGCCACAAATGTTTATCGAGGACCTGCTATGTGCCAACACTGCTCTAGGCAGCGACCAACAGTTCTGAGCCCAGCACTGAGTAGCCTTTGTTACTGAGAGGGAGCAGGACCCTCGGAGTGACTGCTGTGTGATGACAGTGGTGAGATCTACACCTGGCCGAGGCCGTGACTGCACGCCTGGAAGAAAGGGGCAGAACCACAGGCAAGATCTGTTTCCCACATTGAAACAAAAGGCTTTCTTTTTATTAATTTATATCCTGGGGACCTGAGTAAAGTCTCTTCTCATAAGATAATTCTACTTGTTTAAAAGACCATCCTGCTGATCCCCACCCACCGGGCCTGCCATGTACCCATGTATGCTGTCCTGTTTTCTGTCTCGTTTCATTTATTTTCCCACCTCCTGGACTGGTCCACAGCACCCTTCTCACTGTGTGTCTTCAGGAGATATAGAGCTCTATTTTCCAAGCCTGGAGTCTGAATCCAATTCTGTTTTTGCCTCCTTTTATATTTCTCCTTTAAACAGGTTCAAAGTCCTTTAAAGTTCTCCCTGGGAATCTTCTTCTTAGCAACTGTAGAAAATAAACAGTTGGGGACAGTGTGAAGGTAGAAAGTCAGAGTCTAAAGTCATGTACATGAACGGTTCCTGAACCAACTTGACTGGATTGCAGTGTTCTCCATCCGTTCTTTCTCCAGGGCCTGGGCAGCTAACAAGAACATTGGAAGGTCTTGCCTCCCATGTGGAGACCAGGCTCAGTTCTTTGTTGGAAAAAAACAGCCAGCATCTTGTCCAGTAGCTCCAAGAGTCAGGAAGGACACTGGGGCAAATTGTGAAGATGGAGGCCTGGTGTTTAGCCTGGTGTTTTAGAAGCAGACGATGGACCACATCTAGTCTACTAAACACATTTAGCTCATCTACCAATTCTTCTCTGTTGCAGGTAGCTGTTGAGTGTTGTATTTAGAAAGATTCCAAGACCTATCATTGTTTTATTATTTTTCTAAGTGTGGTTATTTTTGTTGTACTGGACATGGAGGCCAGGGTCTCAAATGTTAGGCAATGTTTGACTACTGAGGATTTTTTCTTTTATTTTCAGACAAGGTCTCACTGAATCACGCACTAAATTGTCTGGGCTGGGCTTGAACTTTTGATCTTCTGGCCTCAGTCTCTTGAGTTTCATTTATTAGTATTATAGATATGTATTACTATGCCAGGTCTGTCTGTTATTTTTGAGTCAGGGTGTCTGCCATGGGCACAAACTACAGATATGGCAGAAACCCAAGTTCTGTTTCTCCCATTCCTGAGCCAAATGAAAAGTCGGGGTTGCAAAGACACATACCCACACCCACACCCACACCCACACCCAAACACATAGAGCCAACAAGTCATCTGATCACAGTCCAGGATATTTGGATTTGGGATGCTGTTACATATGTTCACTGCAGGTTCCTTTCAGGAAGGTGCTTCTTGCTGTTGAGGGTTCCCAAGTGAAACCGGAAGTTATGGTTTGTATCTAGATGTCCCCTCAAAGCCTCAAGTGATCATAGGCTGGAATGGTTCAGAGGTGGCTGGGCCTAGAGTGTGTGACACTGGCACTGATTCATGGTGCAGTGCAAGGCTCAGGGGACTAGGATTAAAAGTGTGTTTGCTGCCTGCCCTAAGTATCCTGGATAAGATAAAAGGGGCAGAAAGTTGGTGTTAAGGTCCTTTGTTGCTTTTGCTGTACGTGCCTGCCGCTGTGCTGTGGAGCTAGCCGACTAGGGACTGACACATCTCAAAGCTGTAAACCAAATAAACGTTTCCTCCTTTAACTTGTGAGCATCGGGCATTCTGTTTCATCAATGAGAAAAGTAAGTAAGATAATGTAAGGTACCATACATTACTGATTCTCAAGTGACTTTTTCACAAATGTGTGCTAGTAAGCCTTTCTTGCAAGGAACTCTTTCACAAGTCTGTGTATGCAACAGCTAAAGTTGAGTTTCTCTGGTTTCTCTGGAGGCCTGAGCACAAGCATTCTGCCTTTTACCCCAACACTACTCCTGCCCTTGGTCTATGCTGGCTTCTAGGAGCTTCTAATGCTCTATAGAGCCTATGTGAAAAGTAGAAATCTATTCTATTTCCTTGCTTTTAGGGGGCTATTTTATAAGACCTTTATAGAGATAAAGGAATTGAGGCCCAGGAAAAATCCAGCCAAGTTAACTGCACAAATATCTCAGCAGCTTGTATCTCCTTTCTACACCTATACACGCCACACCTATACACACCATTACCCTGATCTTGAACTTTCTTTTGTCTTCTCAATCACAAGCAGGGAGTGGATCCCTGCTTTTTTAATTAAAAAATTAAAAATAATTAGCTATACTCCTCCCTGTTGCTCCTGGACCTCGCTATGTACACCCTTACATACGTCACACTCTCCTTTGCTGCGCACATCCACTGCTCAGCACAGACTCCAAGTTCTGGGCACCAGCTTGACTACTGTGTGGGGTTACTGTGATGTTTTCTTTGTCCCCACTCACAGTCACCTGCCCTCGCTCCACTGGCTCAGCAGGTACCTCTGGTTCTGTGTGCTCCCTTGTCCTGCCCCACTGTTCTCTGTCTCTTTTGCACAAGGTCACTGTGTGACCACTGTCACAGATTGCTACCTTCTCCCTAGGGCTTATGTTCTCTCCGCTCCCGGAAGTGCTCATCTATCTAAACATTCTCCTGTATCCCATCTAAAAGCTCTTCACATGTCAGTTTCTTGTTAAGAGTCTCCTTGGAGGGAGGCAAAGTAAAGTGACGTCATCCCATATCTCACCTCCTCCTTCGCACAAACTCCCCAGCGCATTGGGCTGGGTGTCCTGTCGGGCGGAGTTTCCTTTGTGCTTGGGGACTAGGCACTGCTGTCCTGACTTATTTTGCAGTCTGTATGACTGTCCTCTGCGCCCATCCACACAGGTGTGCAGGTTTGTGATGAGTCCAAAGGCAGGTGGTTCACAGCACAACGAGGAGACGTGGGCCGAGCTCTACGAGGTGGGTGCACTGTGTGTATGCAGGCTGGGTTAGGTTAGGCAGGAAGAGAAGGAATCTTACCTTCTTTAAGTCCTCTGCCTCCTCCTTTCCATCCTCCTCCCTTCCTTCTGGCGTGTTGGGGATTACACTGATCTATATCCCCAGCTTTTAAAAAAAATTTTATTTTGAAACAGGGCCTAGCTAAATCACAACAACTGACCTCCGGCTTACGATCCTCCTGCCTCAGCCTCCTGGGCAGCTGGGAATCCAGGTGTGTGCCATTATGAAGGATACATCTTTCCTTCTTAACGGGAACTGTTGGCCTATGTGATCAGGACTTCCCATCTCCTGTCCAGATCTCCATATTCTTGGTTGGAGTCGGCAGTGCTGGCTTTCCTGAGAGCTCTCTGTCTCCTCACCCTTTACCTCCCCGGAAGACAGCCAGGAGCTGGCTGCGGTTCAGGGCCTGTCATCCAGTTCAGTGGGGAGGAAACATTAAACACTCTGAACTCTGCTTATTGGAGCTGGGTAAACTCCGCACACCACAGTTTACTTTGCTGTCACAAAGCCCCGAGCTTACCACAGAGCAGAACCCCAGAGGATCAGACTGCCGTCCCCCTCCTCATTCCCTACCTACCAGGAGGGACCCCACCTCTCTCTCTTCCCAGCCACATCTCTTCTGTGCTCCCCTCTGCAGCCCTCAGCTTTTCTCCAATTCTCTTTCCTTCCTCTCCTCCCTTTCTTTCACTCCTCCCTCTCTTTCTATCCGCCTCTGCCATGTCCTTCCTAAACGCTTCTCAAGACTCGGTGTCTCTCAGCAGCCCAAGGCTGGCAGGATCCCCCTGTCAGGGTTGGGATCCGGTGATTCATAGCACAAGAGCCTCAGGCACAGAGGTGGACAAGGCCCAGGCATCTCCTAAGGGTCAGAGAGCCTGAGCAGGAGTTGTGCTTTTCCTGTCCTGTTCACTCCCGGCAGCCCTGGGCTATGAGCTGTTCTTTCTGGAGGGACTGTCAGCTGAGGTGAAGGTGCTGAGCTGGCATCAGGGGACAGGCAAAAGGAGTGGTGAGAGGTTTTCAGATACAAGCAAGAGGAAGCAGCTTGGCCCTCTGTCTCCTGGGTAGAGATATGGGTTAGGAAGGAGGATGTCACCGATTTTACCTCGAGGCATACACACTCACAGACAGCTCCAGCTTCCCTGGAGGCCTCTCCTCACCCCCACCTCTGCTAAGAAATGTGCAGCCCCAGCCAAGTTTTTCTCCTTGGCTCTGCTTGGAAGTGCAAACCTTGTGGGCTTGAGATGAAACATATGCCTTTCTGGAATGTGGCTATTAGCCAAGGGAGTGTTCAGAGGCCCCGGCAGACTTCGCGGCCATCTGCCTAGGGCAGAGAGGGGACGTGTGACAAGCATCAGGGACCGGGAAGACGCAGTGGAGGCTGAGGTCACCTTCCTCCTCCCTAGCTCACAGGGGCCAGCGTCCTTCCGCATGTGTGAGGATCCCAGTATACTGAATGAGGGAGACCTAGAGTCAGACTCAACTTCCAGTGCTTCGAGTCCTGGTGACCGTTTCCAAAGGGAACAGGTGCTGATTAGTGTGGCATTTTGCATATTCTTTGAATGTTATTCATTTCTTGCCAAAAGACACAAACCATTTCCGCTGCCCTTGCCACTGTCTCCTGGGAACCCACAACACTTTCCACTCTCCCTCTCCAGCTCCTCTTGACAGACGGACAGATTGTCCTTGCCAAGGCTTTGCTCCTCACTTTCCTCGAGCCTCTCCTGTCCTTCCAGAGCTGGGTGGCCCATCTGGACAACTCTGCAGATGGCTGATCCCTCTTCCCAGCCTGCTTTCACTGGTGTGGCCAGAGAGCAAGTTCTCAGATCTGTCCTCAGACCCTGGAAAGCTCAGAACTAAATTTGCTTTCTGAAATCAGGGTTCCCACCCCCATCCCCTAGGAAGGCCCAGCCTGGGTTTTCTTGGATGGCTGCACGTGGAGGCTGGAAAGCCTCTGACAAGAACTGGGTGGGTTGTCACAGGAGAGAGGCAGTTGGCAGACACTCTGCTGCAGTCACGGGTCACAGAGCTCTGCTCAAATGCATTTTTAGGAAATTGCAAAGTATGGGTGGGGTGGGAGGAGGCAAAGACTTACTTAGACTTAGGAAAATGTTAGGGAAGAGGACCTTAGAGATTATTTGATTTGATACTGGCTCTTGTTATTATCTATTTTATTAATTTATAGAGACTCTGAGATTTAGAGGAGGGCAGGTGGTATCCTGAGGTCACTCTGTGGGTTGGCAACAGAGCCAGGACTCCTGAGCCCAGTGCAGTGCTGTTTTCACAGGATGTTTCTGTCAACACCTTTTCTAGAAAAGTTACCAGGTACAGAATACTGTGGCAGAAGCTGCTTTCATAGAGCTAGAGTCCCTGGCCTGGAGCTCCAGTCCCAGGCTCTGCTGACAAGGGTCACATGTCTCTTGGGTAAAAACCAGAACTACCTGGGGGCTGTATCAGTGTTATCTTGGGTGGGATATAACCACGGCTACTTCTTGGGGTATCTTCCTACCTTTTTGCAGTTCCTGCTGCCTTAAATGTTTGTTCTATGTGTTCTGTCCTCAACCACAGCTTATCTGATACCCAGCGCCGGTCAGTGCACTGGCCAGGAACAGCCATTCCATTTTCCTCTCTTAGGAACCTGAAGTAAAAAGAGCGCAGACAGTGAGGTGTTGTGCTGCACACCTGTACTCCAGGCACTCCTGGGGATTAGGCAGGAGGGGTGTGAGTTTCAAGGCCAGTTTGGGCTACATAGCAAGAGCTTGTCTCAAAATAATAAATGAAACTGAAATGAGCACAGATTCTGTAGCCATTTAGTTGTAGGACACTAATTAAAATTTCATAATCAACGAGGAGTTAAGGTAGGGCCATTTAAGATATCACAGGCAAATCAAAATTATGAACAAAGATGAGCTGAGAGACCTTCCTAGGAAGAGAGAGAGGCATTATTGAGGCCAGACACTGCATCCATCTGAAATCTTTATCCTTGCAGTGTTTGAATTGCATCTTCCTTCCTTCCTTCTTTCCTTCCTTCCTTCCTCCCTCCCTCCTCCCTTCCTTCCTTCTTTCCATTCTTCCTTCTCTCTTCCTTTCCCTTCCTTTCTCTTCTCTTCTCTTTTTCTTCTTCCCTATGTTCACTTTTCACATGTGCCCTGGGAGGGGATTCTGCTTCTTGTGGGAAAGCACTCTAATGCTGTGGGACAACCCTCACTTAAGAAGCCCTCTGCATCCTAAGAATACAGTAAGTCCCCAACTTACAGATGAGTTCTTTTCTGGGAAAAAGGTTTGTAAGCGGGCTCCTTCATAAGCTGACAAAGTGAGCTTTACACAGTACACTGTGAAAGTTTGTAAGTTGGGGACTTACTATATGGTAATGAATGAAACACTTATTTGATAGGGAACATCCAGTTTTTTGGAATTTTTTTTTTTTAGGTTTTTTGAGACAGGGTCTCACTTTGTAGTTGAGGCTGGCCCTGAGCTCAACCTCAGACTCACCTCACAGCAATCCTCCTGCCTCTGCCTCCCGAGTGTTGGGAATGCAGGTGTGAGCCACCATGCCCGGCACTGTGGTATGTGGTACTGATTCCTGCTGGGCATGAGTCTCCACACCCAATATTGTATGTGGTTACCGGGGATCGAACCGAGGTTCTTGGGCTTGCAAGATAGGCACCGGAACCACTGAGCTAAATCCCCGGCCCCAACATCCAATTTGTTTACTGCTATTAGTCAGCACAGTTTTCATCTCTCCTAGAAAACGAGAGAGAGAGAGAGAGAGAGAGAGAGAGACAGAGACAGAGAGACAAAGACAGAGAGAGAGATGGGAGAGATGGAGAGAAACAGAGAAACAGAGAGAGATGGAGAGAGAGAGAAAATAGGGAGATCATCTGCTCATTGCCAGGACATAAGTTCTAAGAATTGAAGGCACAGCCAGCCAGTTCTAAGTTGGTTCAAGATCTTGAGAAAGCCACAGATCCGTGTATATTCTCACGCTGGCTCCAATTATCAAGAAACCAGTCGCACTTTAGAACCCTGAGGCCCATCCCATATGGAAGACAGAGCTATATCTTGCAGCGCAGCTACATCTGCCCACCAGATGAGCAGTACCTGTAAAAACTTTCCCACAAAGCCTGGTGAGACTAATACCTCTTCCAGAGCCTGCTGACAACAGGAAAATAATCCCAGAACTCAGCTTCCCAGAAGACTCAAGGATTCCTGCCTTGGGAAAGACTGTGGGGAGCGTGGTACTGTCCGCAGACAGCCCTGAAGGGACTGGAGGCCGTGGGAGGAGAGGGGGAATGAGGTAAGCAATCAGAGAACAAAGTGGATTTGCAAAGAGGTCAATAAATATTGCTTAACTGCTTAATAGTAATAACAGCCACCAAAATCCCTAGCGCTTACCGAGGGCCTCTAGCTGGCCAGGCCTCTCAGACATCACTTCACTGAACGCTTCCATCCTGAGGAGTGTGCGCTACCTTCCTCGTTTTACTGAGGAAGAAATTGGAGCCCCCAGAGGCTGTTTTCAAAGATCACAGGGCTGCCACCAAGCTTGCCACTTCATGCCTAAGTGAAATAGAGCAACCTCCCAGATAACAGGAGACTGAGGCAGGGAAACTGGGCTCAGAGAAAGCAAGTGAGCTGCAGACCTTAGTCTTGCTGCCCCAGAATTGAACTGAAGGAGGAAAAAGGTTACAAGTGCAGAGGTCCTGAAAACAAGGCGAGTGTCTTTTTTAATAAACCATTGTTATAGCGTGAGCCTCCAGAAACACGTGTCGTGCCTTTGAGAGCAAGCCCTTGGAAAGCGTTGTGCTCTCTGAGCTGCAGTTGCTCAAAACATTTTCAGAGCTGTGCTTTGGCAACGGCCTTCAGGGCTCGAAGCACATTCCTTTGAAAATCTTCAGTTGTGGCAAATCTTCTTTTTCATCCTCTAGGGCAGATTTGATTGTTGGGCGGGTTCCAGGAGTTATTTCAGATTTGAGTGAGTCATCAAACTGGGTTGTCTATTTGGGGTCCAGATGAGGTACCGCTCTAGCGCAGAGAAGTGTCTAGTGTGGCGGGAAACACCTTGAAGTTCAGCTGAGAGATGAGCCCAGGAGCCCTAGAGCAACTGAAACGCTGGAGCCTTTGCAGGGAGACATGGCGGCAGCGAGGCGGAGGGGAGAGTTGAGCAAGATCTAAGGGCTCTTCATAGGGAAAGACTCGATCAAACTCAATTGGGGCCTAAGTGAAAACACACACAGTCCCATAAAGTGGCCTGGGAAGGATGCCACATTAATAAAAGGGGAAAATGCGGAGGAATGTGTGAGGAGGGAGCTGTTAAGAAAATGCAAGTGCCTATAAACTCTCTCTGCAGTGATCCCCCCATGTTCCCAGCCCCCATGGCTCCAACTTGCTTTTCATTAGGACTCAAGAAAAGCATTAAAGTAACTCATCTATTTGTGGCGGAAGCAGAAGACAGAGCTGAGACACCTACCTCACGTCAGGCCTTCGCCGACCTTCTGTGATCCTCGTCCAGCCATTTCTCTCCATCTGTCTCTGGGCCTGGATGCCCTTGAGCGATGCTCTTGGTCACGTACTACATCTTGCTGGTCCTGCAGCAGGGTAAGCCAGGATTTGAAGTGCAAGAGGAGAAGGTTAGGGTGGGTCCACATACGGCAAGGACCACAGTTTCCACTCTGGGGCATTCTGAAACATTATTTATGTAATAGGAGTCATTTTCCCCTTCATATTCCCAAATTGGCCTTGGGGACAAGGCAATAGGTTGGCAGCTGGCCAAAGCCTTATCACATTTTCAGACCCTAACCACACAGGAAATGGGCTCCAACTGTAGTCAGTGGGCCAGGTCAACAAGCAGAAATCAAACACATCCACTGAGCTAGGACACTGAGGCTACATACGGAGGATGTCCCAGGTTATGGAGCAGAACCAGAGACACTAAGGTGAGGAAAAAAGAA
Organism: Petromus typicus; assembly: GCA_004026965.1. Lineage (NCBI taxonomy): Eukaryota > Metazoa > Chordata > Mammalia > Rodentia > Petromuridae > Petromus > Petromus typicus. The sequence goes on along the minus strand of PVIR01022971.1, from coordinate 4,019 downwards.
AAGTAAGGGAAAATACAAAGTTAACTCCATTGGCAAAAACTATCTAGTAATGATTTAGTATTAAGAAAAATGTGAACAGACTAGCTAGTCTCCTAGTATCACTCAGAACAGTTTTCGGAAGATTCACAGTCTTATAGCAGAGATTTACACAAAGAACTGAGGTTGTGGTGAAAATTTGAGCTTGGGTAGAACATCTGCAGACTTGCTGCAGGAGGAGACAGTTGATCCATGGGAGATCTTGCTTGCTAAAGTGGAGTCCATCCTGGTACGTGTAGTTTGTACAATTGGCTTGACCCAGGGGAGGACAATTACAAGAACATTCCTGTTGGGGTCACTACATACTGAAAGAGATGACCCAAGAGGTCATAAAATCTCTTTCCTCAAGGTTCTGAAAACCGAACTATACCTCACCCCCATGCTTGGTTGACATCTAGAAGCAGAGATCAGGACCCTTAGACCTTTCTAGCTGGAGAAGTTCAGCTCTTGACTATGATATGATGGGCAAACTCTCCTGCCTCGAACTTCTGAGGTCTCCGATCAGATGCTGGGGCTCCGATCAGACAGTCAGGTGCTGACTGTCTTTGCTTAGGAATCCATGCCAAGACCCAAGGAGCAGGAAGCAGCTGAGGTTTCTCCAGGGAGCACTGCAATCCGAATACCCTCTAAAGGAAGCACAGCCTGGAAACCTGACAGGATCTGCATTGTTCAGCCAGACAGCTGGCAGCAGCTGCATGGCCCCCTCGGTCTCCCTGTGCACTGGGGATTGTGACTAACCTTCACCCCAGGCTCACAGACATCCTGAAGAGATCAGTGAAGTGCCGGCCTGTCTGGTATGAAATCTGCTTGAGAAACAGTCACTGTCAAGGAGAATGAAGGACAGAAGACACCAGGGGCTCATAATCTTACTGAAAAGAGGTCATAGGGACGTGTTGTGAAAGGCTGGAAAGACCCAGCCAGGAATGAAGGGACCCATTGGGTGGACTTAGGAAACAGGATCCTCTGCGTGTCTTTGGAGCAGTTAGGTAGGTGCTTCCCATGCCCAGCCCAAGCTCCAGAGGGCATGAACTGTGCAATAGACCAGTCCATTTCCCACTGACTTGGGTAACTGTCCTTCCTCAAGATCTAGTTACATCAAAGAATCAGTTTTAGAAGTGGCCCCATGATCATCCAATCTCTCAGCTAGACACTGTAAGATCTAAACACACGAGGTCACCCATTCATGAGTCACTGAGCCAGAACCTGGTATGAAAATCCTGGTCTCCAGACTTGAAAGCCAATGGTTGGTCCACCCACTACTTACCAGCACAAAGATGCCTGACCCTGCTCTCTGGAGGCTGGCGGTGGGGTGGATAGAGACCAAGGCCAAATGTGCAGGACATGCACAATGTAGTGTGAACCTTTCAGCATTAAATGGATCAACATGAGGATGAAATGCAATATTAGAGGCAGATGAGCACAAAGATTTGAGGAAGTGAGTTGTGCAGGAGAAGAGAACAGGGCTATTGGTCAATAGACTCCACTTTAGTTCCTGTTCCATGACCTGGTCATTATGTACCTGAGAAAACTTAGTCTCTCTGAGGCACCATTCACTCAGCTGTTAATGGGGCTAAAATTCTTGTGGGATTCTTGTGAGAAATAGCATAGGTAAAAGTACTTTGCACATAGAATGGGCCAGGCTATATGTGAGCTGTTGTTATCATTACGGGGAGTATGTTGGGTCTGAAGTTTGGAATTACCTGATATTTGGGGTCCTCCAGGGAATCTAGTAACTGAAAGAAGTTTCCACTTCTCTGTAGACATTCACAGTGGTAGGAGCTGAATTAGGCAGGGCAAAATGCAAAGCCCAGACGGAAGTTCTATCATGCAGGGAGGAGCTTTCCTCGTGAAGATTTCTGGTCTGGTTTCTGCCTTGAGTTCTGGCCTTTCCTAGGAGGGTGGCTCTGACAAGACTGAAGCCTGATCCCTTTTTGTGAGATCAGGATCCTATCGGGATCAGGGTGAGTGTAGAGAAAAGAAGGGGGAAAGGAGATGGTCAGCCACAAGGCCTGTAGCCTTCAGATAAAGCCACTTGACTGTGAGGGGCCAAAGGGAATTGCGGTGTCATCTCTTCCAGGACCAATGCACTGCTCCCTGATTTTAGAACTGGGCTTGGGTGGGAAAATGGGACTTGGGATTCATCTACAGGGTGCTGTGTGGGGTACCTTGGGAGAGGAGGATTTGGACAAGGGAGGGTCCTGTTGTGATCTAGTCCAGAGCAGCAGCTTTTCATAGGTAAGAGCCCTGCTGTGAAGGCTGAGGTCATTCCTTGGCACTCGCTCCCCACTCACTGCAGACGCCTGCAGGTCTGTTTTAATATCTGTAGCAACCACATTCCTAAGCAGGGTGGGTAAGAGCCTTTCTGGACAAGGCTGCTTTCCACCAGAAATTATTCCAATTCACCAGGGTCAGATATTTTAGAGAGAGCTGAGGGGTTTTATTTTTTTCTTTTAAGGAGGAAAATAAAAATTCAGAGAGAAAGAGAGAGAGAGACTAAATGCAGGAAGGAGGGGCAGAGCAAGGTCCTGATGGCTGGGGAAGGGTGGCGCGACCTGGGGTTGTTGGACATAGACGGTGGGTGCTGGGAAGCGTCCTCAGCTGAAGGGTCCTTCAGGCCTTCTTAGGTCCCGATGCACCCTGTCACCGTCCCTCACTCATTCACTCATTCATCCATCCCCTCGGCCTATCTAACCCGAGCAGTGGTGGGGATACACAGGAAATGCATTAAATGTCTTGTTTGATAAATTACTGCAGTACACACTATCTTAAAACAATGCCTATGTATTACCATACTATCTCACGGTTTCTGTAGGCCAGAAGTGTGGATACAGCTTAACCAGATCCTCTACTAGGTTTCTCCTGTTGCTGTAATGGAATTTTGGCCATGGCTGTGTCCCTTCTGAAGGCTCCTTTGGAAACAATTCACTTCCAATTTCACGTGGTTTTGGAAATTATTCTCTTGGGGGTGGTGGTCTGAGGCCTGTGGTTCTTTGTTCCAAGTGGGCCAGAGGCTGCCCTCATTCCTTGCTGCATGGGCCTTTCTGCCATGCCAGCTGCTTCATGAAAACCTGCAAGCTGAGAAGGTGAGGCAGTCAGCAGCAAGAAGGAGTCAGTGTGTCACATGGCCTGGGGGTGGAGGTGACATCCCACTGCCTGTGCCCTGTCCTACTGACTAAAAGCAAGTTATGGGTTCTACCTGCTCTCAAGGGAAAGGGATTACACAACAGTAAAAGTGCATGAAATAGGATGCTCAGGTGCCGTGTTAAGAGTCTGCCTGTTTCTAACATCCTCAGCTAACTCATAGTTAGCAATAGTGGCTGTCAGAGTGATATAATGACAACAATGATAATGACTATAATACTAGTAATGCCACTAATTGAATGCATATAGTGTGCCAGAAAATGCACAGTATACATATAAACAGACAAGCATGTATCCCTATTAATAGGGACCCCTATTTAATAGGCTAAATAGATGTAAGTGTTACTCTTTTGGCGAGAGGTCATAGTATTGAGTGAGGTTTAGACTCAGCTGGCCAGACTCTCCCGTTATACACCTTCCAGATGAGCAGCCACATCCCATGGAAAGCATAGTCCTGGTCCTTCTGCTTGGGGCTTCTCAAAGGAGGTGATGTGGGGCGAAGCACTGCTTGTCGCAGCAAGACCTGAAATGGTGTTCAGGAAATGCGAGTGACACAGTCTTTTGCTCTTGACACACCCTTGAGGCTCAAGTGGGACAGAGGCAAGGAGGAGGCTTGGACACTTGGTAGGAGCCGCGGCAAGTGCAAACAGCTGTCTGAAAGCGCTCTGGGCAACAGTGGAAAGCAGTGGCTGTTTAGATTAGTTTCCTAATTGGCTGAGTGCTAGCAAAGCCTCTTGTGTATACAATGGGAATAGTTAATCTTGTCTATTTGTATATCCACTCATGTTCTGTCACTCCCTGATCTTCTCAGCTGTCTGCCTCTTACTGTCAGTTTCAGGCTG
>PVIR01022970.1:0-28055 GCA_004026965.1 Petromus typicus | reverse complement strand
AAAAAAAAAAAAAAAAGCTTGAGAAAGTTAGAAAAACTGATAGGTTATTTACTTGAAAGGAAATTCCAGGATTTTTGAAAAGAACGTCTCTTAAATCTTTCAACATTTTTAGACTACAAATTAATGATATTATGCAACCAGTTTTGTACTGTCTTTAAAATTCCAAAGTGACTGCAAGTTGGTTTGATACACAGCTTCACTGGGCTGTTTGGGAGGTGGTGTTGGTCCTGGAGAAAAATACTTGAGTCTTGGCTTGTGGAATTCAGATACTGCTTCCCTCTTACATTTCCTATTTAACAGTGCGTTGTTTTTCTCTTTAGTCAGTATTCTTATTCCTAATCCTATGCTTTTCCACTGGCCACAATACTTGTATGTGTTTGCTTTCTCATCATCTCCTCTGTTTCAAGGCTTCTTTATAAATGAGATTAGCAAATGACAAACCCATCCATCTATTTGTACAAGTTATGTACCTAAGAGTCATTCTGGGTACCTATCTGGCTTTCATCCTGCCCTGTCCCATCTATCTTTCTTTCTCTCTCAGTCAAAGCATGATTGCTTGGTTTTTCCGTTTGTTTTCCACTGAGTATACCTTTATTTTATGTATTGGCTCTATCTGATTTGTGTCCATCTCTACTGTTGGGCTCTTGATTCTATGAAATCAAGCACTGCTTTTCATGATTGTATCATCTGGACTGAGAACAAAAACTCAATAGTTAGACTGAATGAATATGTAATTGGCCATGATAAATCTGAGACAAGCTCATATGTGGATGGAAAAGGAGAGGGCATATTGACATATCCCCATGAGTCTGCTGGATTGAATTTGTTTTAAGGAGAAGGAGCATCTTTTGATTGTCACATCAAGTTCAAAATTGTTTGGACCAAATGATGCTGGGAAGGCCAAAGAGTTTACAGTTTGTATTTGAAGCACTGGGGATTTGTGGTAGACAGGGAACCCTGGGGTAATAATGTCAAACTTGGACTCTCCTGGCGGAGAGAAGGTCAGTGTTCCATAGTTCCTTGAGACCAAGCAAAGCAGTGGCATACTGGGAGGGATAAACTCTTGTTTGGGGGAAATGAATATCTGAAGTAAAACTCACTTGCTGTGGTTTTGCACTGAAGTGATAGGCATCAAAGATCAGATTCCACATTTCAAGGCAAAGCTCTTTCTACTCACAACTGACTAAATGAAAATGAGGAGAAAGATATATAAAGATATATAACTAGGCCCCAGTGATTTTTTTTTTCTTTAGACAGTTTTCTATAGCAGGAGCTTATGTAAGTAATTAATAGTGTATCCCCATTGCAGAGATGAGGAAAGTGGTTGGAGCTCACATAATTTGGCCAAAGATTGACTGACAGAAGAATCTGAGTGAGGTGATTGGGCATAAAATCCATCCAGGTCTTACCAACCACAGAGCTTGAGTTTCTGGCTGTGAATAATCACAATAGGACAAATATTTATAGGGATAAATACTATCCATAGTAGTACCTTGAGTATCTGCCAGCCACTAGAACAGAAAGCATAGTTCTTTTCTCCCTTTATTCTTTTCAAACAGATGAGAATTACATGTTGGTAGGTTCTTTGGAGGTTTGAAAATTTTGTGCATTGGTGTGGCCAGCATTCCTTGGATCTTAAAGTTCACTTATAATAACAATTGTTATTATAATAAATACTTGAAACAACATGAAGAATGGGAAGGGATGTTGTGCAAAATCTGAACATGACTTCATAGTATTTTTGCAACTTTTCTTTTGTGCTTCCTAGTTTTTATTGTGTAATGAGTCTCCACCTGAATGTCACAGTGAAGATTCCTTTTTTTCTGTCTGTATGTGGCTGTAGTGATATGATAGTCACCCTGGATGTGTTTTGAGGTAAAAAACGATGCAGCTCTGAAGGAGAGCATGTGCTGCATGTTAGAAGTACAAGTGCTGTAACTGGAGTCTGAGTCCAAATACAGCTTACAGTGCTTTCCAGATATTTTTCCATGTCTCTTTAATTGATTTCTCATATGTTCTTTGAATATTAGGTGATGTGTTTGAACTCTTTTGAGTTATGATGGAGAAGCACAAATAGACATGGTCCTGGCTCTAGTAAAGCTTGCAGTTCATTTCAAACATAGATATCAAATACATAAATGCATTTGTGATAAGCTTAGTGATAGAATATCTGGTGCTGTGGTCATGCAAGGAAATGACCCTTGCTCAGCCATGTGACTCTGAGTTCGTGCGTGCAGAAACTCAGCAAGGTGGTGAGTATATACTGAGAGCTCAGTAATGGTAGCGATTGTTTCTATACAGCCGATTTTCTTACTGAAAGAATCACCAACTTGAGTATATTCAGTGCAGTGTAACTCATATGGTTGACTTTTATCAGTATCTGTATTTTATATTTTATAATATAATCCTTTGACCTTTTTTTTTTCCTAGAAAGAAATGAGAGTAGTATAGTTATTAAAATCATTGCTTAAAGATATGGTACTAACAGAGACATCTAAACGTGGTCATCTTGTTCCATAGTTAATGCCAAGATAAAGTAAAAAAGAAACACCTTGCAGCTAGGGGCTTTGCCACACTGTTTGTTTGGTATGTTTTGATTCATGTTCTCATTAGGACCTCATTAGCCATGTGACCATTAGTCAAGGCAGGTAGCTCTATGCTGGAATCGTTGTCCCCAGATGAGATAGGGTTATGCTAATGATGATTAGTCTCTGTGTTTCTGTAATTGGCTAGTCCTCAAATGTAAAGACACTGTGCATATCTAAACAAATTCTCAATGCTTTCAGCCTGTGTAAAATTTACCAGCAAACCATTTCACATCTCACAGTATTCAACAGTTTTACTTAATTAGGACCTGCTTATGTGTAAAGCCAGCTGATGGTTGTAATGATCAAAGCAGAAAAATGAAATCTCAATACTCGTTGTGTAACTGAGAAAGTGTCCAGAATATTTGTATGTGCGTGCGTGTGTGTGTGTGTGTGTGTGTGTGTGTGTGTGTGTGTGTATTTAGGAGAGGTGTTCTGATACTAAGTGCAAAGTAACTGCTGTCTCCTGTGTAGGTTTTGTTGACTCAGTTTCTGACTTCTGTTGGTTAGAACTTACAAGTTGGGACAGCCCAGTTGATAAAACAGTCAGAAGGTTCAAATTTTATGTATTTCCCTAGACAATGTTTTGGTGAATACTAGTTTCTTTGGAGTTTCAGTCATGTTAGCGTTAAATTAATAACACATCTAATGCTGAACTGGGTAATGTGAAGTTGACCTTTGATGATCATTATTAGCATTTGAATTGCTTTAGAACTGCAAAGTTCCTGCAATGTACATAGCTTAGAAAGTCCTCAGTATATACAATGTTGTTTTCAATCGTTAAAATAACCCTGGCATTTGGGAAGGTGGGGACTGTGTTTTGTTTTGTTTGTATATTTGTTCATATGATCTTTCCTTCTTTCAATAAATGCACACGGTGCTTGTAGTCTGTTATCCACTCTGTTCGTCCTGCGAAAGCAGATAGATGAAATCCCTGTCTGCTTGTCTCTGACTTGGATGGTTCTACAAATGCACATATTAAGATTCTGAAAGATGGTATAGACAAGGAAGGCATGACTAGTGAGAAATGTTTCATGAATAAAAAAATTGAGGTTCAATATGTTTGGTAACTGCACTGGATTCTGCTGCTGGCCTCAAGAAGTATGTAGTTTGGAACAAATGCTAGAGATATCCTACAATAGCCTTTATAGGCTGAAGTTTGGGCCACAGTGCCTGCTGGCAAACACAAGATCCTGAGTTTGATGTTTGCTAACAAAAAACAATAAAAACAACAACAAAAAATGCTGAAGTTCAGGGCTGGGGATTTAGCTCAGTGGTTCCGGCGCCTGGCTTGCAAGCACAAGGACCTGGGTTTGATCCTCGGTAACCACGTACAATACTGGGTGTGAAGACTCACGCCCAGCAGCAACCAGTACCACATACCACAGTGCCGGGCGTGGTGACTCACGCCTGTAATCCCAGCACTGGGGAGGCAGAGGCAGGAGGATTGCTGTGATGTGAATTTGAGGCTGAGCTCAGGGCCAGCCTGAACTACAAAGCGAGACCCTGTCTCAAAAAACCTAAAAAAAAAAAAAAAAAAATGCTGAAGTTTTAAGTAGATAAATGTTTTACTTGAAACAATCTATGCTTTAGGGATAGCTATCAGTTCGACTGAGACAGCCTTAGACAGTGTGCCAGATCTTTGGATGTATACAGCGTATACAGTGTATTCTGCAGTAACAGAATAGTTGCATTTTAGTAAACTTTCTGTTACCTAAAATTGAGTGTAGAATGTTTGTTACAAGGGACTTAGTTAAGGGACACTAGATAGTTTCAGACTGGAAATCAAACTTTTTTTTTTTTCCTAGCAAGAATTTAAGAGAAGAGAGTAGTTATAAAACCTAAATGCCACTGGGCGAATTCAGCATTTGATGACATCAGTCTTCTGCTAGGAGTAAAAGACTTTCCCTTTCATCGCCCAGCACTTTCATTATGTGTTAGACCTTGATCGCCCGCTATTACAGGAGAAGGAGCTCAACCTCCTCTGCAGAGAAGTGGTGTTTTGTAGGTGCAGAGGTTCCCTCCGTGTGAAGAGTGTGCCTGGGCTTGATGGTGATTGAGTTTTTGTCAGATCAGCTGGCCTGCTTGCTCCAGACCAGACACCATTCTAGGCACAACAATGAACAGAACAGACCATCTTTTTAAGCAGTACAGTTTATATTTGCAGTAGAAAAATAAATTTTTTTGTACTTTCTGAAGGCTAAATAATTTGAACCTATGTAATAGCGGATAGTAGATTAACAGAAAAGCACACAACTCTAACGTCCATATTTTGGGAACACTGAAAACGACGATACTTGAAGAAAAGCCAGATACTTCAAGTATATATAATGTTTTTAACTACAGAAAAGAATAATGCTTAAGGGTCTGAAGTGGAGGAGAGACGGTGACGGATCGTGAGAGTGGAGGGGGGAAACTGGTGCTGAGTGGAAGTTGTCTTGTGTGTCAAGTCTCCGGTATCAGCGCTCAGAAGAATCCGCGGTGTATGCTCAGCCAAAGACTGTCCGGGAGGGGCGGGCGTCTACCTTAGATCTCCATCCCTGGGGTGGCGGCCGGTGCTTTCTAGTGGATTGGATCCCAGGAAGGGGGTTCATGAAAATTGCATTTCAGTGTAGGAACTGCTTGTAGTCAGATAGGGAAAATGCAGAGAAAATCCTATTCTGAGTTGAAGAAGAGAAAGAGGGATGAGAGACAAGAGGGTAGGGAGAGAACCTTTTGGTCGTTCTAAGCACTCAGCATGCAAAAAGGACCAGTAGTTAGGAATATTGTTTTGTAAGCCCCAACATATTCTGTTGGAAGATATTGAAAGAAACAAAGAGGAAAGAAGAGAGGAAGGACGGGCAGGAAGGAGGACTATTACATTTGTAACAGCAGGTTCCACAAGGCTTGTCACGGCCAGACGAGACAGATAGTGGGGAGGTGGAGGTGGTTCTGGCTCTCTTTAGAGAGGGTCATCTGGGGGGCCTCTTCCAAGATGTGAGTGCAGTGAGGAATGGGGCCCTTGGAGAAGATGACTCACAGGCACAAGCAGTAGGAACGCAAAGGTCTTGAGGCAGAAATATCCCAGGCCCATAGAAGGAAAATAGGGAGGCTTGTGGGGCTGAGGGAGAAGTGCCAAGCCGAGCAAGGGGCCAAAGACCGTAAGCACCGTGGAATTTCTAGGACTTCACTCAAGGTGAAATGGGAAGGTACTAGGGGTCTTTGGCCCAAGAAAAACGTGACCTTCCCTAGGTTTTTGGAGGCTTCTGGCAAGGATGGACAGCCCGGGAGCCCACGCAGAAGCTGAGGCTGCTGGGGATTCTTGTAGCCCTCCCTGTCAAGGCTTGATGGTAGCTTGATCTGGAAGTGGATAGTGACGCTAGAGAGAAGTGGTGGGATTCTGTTAACTCTTTGAAGGTCAGGCTGCACGCACTTGCTGATGGACTCCAAAGTGTTTGGCCTGGTAGCTGGAAAGATAGTTACCGTTGTGAGCCTGGTGATTTGTGGGCACAGATATGTGGTAGTGCAAAAGACTGAGGTACACCTAAGGGAGTATGCTTCCAAATCAGTGTGTGTCAAATGTGAATGTGTGTGGGATGATGAAGTCTGCCCTCCACTCTTGGTACATTTGTTGCCTCTCCGTATACTTACACAATTTCTTCCAGCTATTTCCCCCAACCCCCTTATAAAATGTACTCTGGGAGAGGACCACTCTGTTACTGCTTAGAGTGATCTTTAGGTTAGCATGATGCCTTTCATAGTTGTAGTTACCTTTAAGCCTTATTTTGAACTCTGGTTTATGCTAGATTTTATTTTTTATGCTAACTTTAATCACTGGCATACTTGCTGAGAGAACTACACTGAAAAGTTTTGTGAAGCTGGCTTGGGCTTGGCTGGGAAAGAAAAACACGATATATCTGCTACTGTAGGGGCTAGCAGTGGCATCACCTCACATGTAGTATCAGAAGCTTTTTACTTTTGAAAGAGCTGTTATCTTCCCAAAAAGTGCTGTTACCTTAAATAATCACCTTAATTTGAGGCTACATTAAATTAGCACTGAATAACAGAGCAAATTTCTCGTCCTGTGGCTCACATTCTGGTGAGGGAATGGTACACATAATAAATGAATGTTAATTACAGTATGTTTGGCAGTGATGAATGCTAGAGAAAAAAAATACAACTGGGCAGAAGCATTGCTTGCTAAGGTAAATAGCTTATTTCCTAGCACACTTACTTTGGTAGCACAACTCAGTGAGACCTGTAGATATTTCACTCTAATCTTTGAGGCTGTGATCTCCTTCATGATTTAAGAAGAAAGGATCTCAAAAAGTGGAAAGGAAAGATATTTCCTGGGCCTCCTCACTGAAACCTAAAACCTATCCAAGAAGGGAAAAATGGGACAAAAAAGTTCTTGTTGTGGACATTGTGAGGATAAAAAAACTAGAAGTGGCATGTATATGACCTGCTCGGCTGAGCCTTAGGAGCACTTACCTTGGTAGTGTTCCTACATGGATGTATAATTTAGGAAGAATCCTCATTACATTTTGGTGGAATCTTTGTCCTCTTACACAGTCAATTAGATATTTGCAAGATGGAGGCTTTATTATTATCATAGGCAGATGGTGAAATGTTACTCTATCCTTCTGTGCCTGCTTTAACTTCCTTGCACAACCTCATTTTGGGTTTTCTTATTGAATGGCAGCTTATTTGGAAAAGATTTAAAGATTTGAGGGTTTGGTGACAAGCTCTTGGTTATGAGCGCATGGTCTTTATCTGCCAGCAACCAAAAGGGTGCAGTCTGACTAATACTCATGTTGCCTTGGGTGCCAGGTGGAGAGCAGATGAAGTCCTTGTTTCTTCCATTCTGCTCTGCAGTCCAGAGATTTTGGAGGGATATGTCCATGTGATCCTTGGGAGAAGCTCAAGTGCTCACCCAGGCAGAGGTGAAGGGAGTTCTCATGTTTGATTTATTGACAAAGAAGATGGAGAACTCTTTCTCAAAATTCTAGAGGGTTGCTACAAAAGAAAGAAAGACACCCAAGTCAGAAGGAGAGAAACCGGTGTCCTGAGATTGATGATTGTGATGCGGGGAGGGAAGGGGGTGGCGCAGAGGGCATCTGAAGTAGGAGTGGATACAGGATAACTAGAGAGAGTAGTGTTTTTTTGTTTTGGTTTTTGAAGTGACTGCTTAGAAGTTGTCGAGCTGGGTTATTGAAGGAGAATTTGGGGCTCTTAGGTAATGTCTCGACAATTTCCTATATTTTTGAGCCAATGCAAGCTTCAAGGCAGACCTGCTTTATTTAGGTTCACTTCTACATACAGTCTTATTTGCATACGTACCTGAAGAAATGAAGGATATTTAAAAAATCCTTGCAGAATGTGTGTCCTGTTTGTTTTCGAGGTAGATTTAGAATTGTTGCCCAATAAAGAATAGTCAAGCAGATTACTTGTGTTTATGGAACTCCCAGAGGGATTCCCTGGGGCCTTGCCAGAGGAGAGGCTTATGTGTGCCCTTCTTATATAAAAAGAGGTTTTGTTGCCAGATGTGTAGCTATTTTAGTCTGCTTCTGGACTAAGTGTGAGTATTATTACACAGGACAAGTATCAAAACCAGAGAATCCCCTGGCTGGGCTGTTAGTAGGGGAGCAGAATAGTTGGTGAATTGCTGCAGTTTTTCTTACAGTGTATGCCTTAAGTAGTTAGAGAAGCCTGAAGCCATCTACCACCATCTGGACCTTACGAGTCTTTATAGAAACTATCCTCATAGCCCCTGAGTTTTAGCTAGTTTGTACTGTGTTTGTGTTGGGGAATGTGCTAGATATCTTACTGACACCGTCTTACTTTATTGCTCTAAGATAACTCTTAAGTAGATACTATGAGTAGTCTAACTTTGCAGGTGGGACTCAAAATAGTGCTACCTAACAATTAGAGAGGATATGTAGCATGAACCTTCCTAAGGGCTGTATGTAATGGGCATCCATAATGACTTGCTCATGGGTGAATGTCAGACCTAACAACAGCCTTTGGCACATGGTATAATGTCCACATATAAAGGAAAATCTTGAGACTTAGAGTGCTTACTCAAGAGCTTATGTGTGGCGGGAGCCTATCAGTCTAATTCCACCTCTGCTGTGTAACCTGTTGTCCTCCTCTAGCTCTAAGTATTATCTTTTTTTCCAGGTCTGTCATAGGTTCTGCATTACATCTCATTGCTTTTCTTTGTTTCTCTTTGCCTCTCTTTCAACATAGGATGATTGGTGTTTAAATTGAATTAATTCTGTTGTAGGGGCTTGTCCTCTCCATTGGAGCATGTTTAGCACCTGTCTGCGACCTCTGTCCTGATTTTCAGCAACATCCATTACCTTCCTTGTTTGTGGCAACCAGGAATATTTCCAGACATTGCTGTATGTCCCCTGGGAGCAACATGTCTTTTCTGTTGGACGCTTATTCCTCTCAGACTTGTCCTGTCATTCCTGCATTGTGTCAAGCCCCCTCCATTCCTTGTATCCATAAGTCCTCAAAAAATCTGGTCGTCCTGTGCTCTTAGTCTTTCTTACAGGGGAGGTGAGACCTGGATATTCTGGCAGATTAATGATTTTTGTAGAGTCACACAACTGCCAAGGATGGAACTGGGATCCATCTCAGCTCTGTGTGGTCCAAGGGCCCCGAGGTTTATGAGAAATTTTCCTCTGAATTCCATAGTTGTATGGGCTCCACATTAATCAGCTTTTGTATATTTCATTGTTTGGGATTTGTTCAGCTAGTAAGCTGGAAGAAAATTTTAGTGGGATTACAGGGCGTACATGCCATTATTATTTTTACACCATTGCTTTTTATTGTTAATCTTTTTCCTTGAAGCATTATCAACAAGAATTATCAGAATCATGTTTTGATTTTTATCCTAATTTCTGAGCATAAACATCATTTTATTGAACATAAAAGTAAAATAGATTTACTTATAAGACAACAACTGTCCAGGTCATCTTCAAATAACTTTTTTCAGTGGATACTTTGTGAGCTTCTTAATAGCACAAATCACTGATAAATAACTTGACCATAAAAGCAATGAATTTTCCAGAAACTCTACTAGGAAAGTTTTCAAAACAACAGTTTCTTTTCAGCAAGCAGTATATTTTTTAAACAATGGTACATATATACTTTAGAACTCTGAGGGCTTCTTATTTTTCTCCAAATGGATTTCAACAGCAAGTTACATAATTAATAACATTTGAAAGGAATAATTTCCAAAGAAGGAGGCTGATAGAGAGGAAAGGAGGTGTGGCCATATTTGAGCATAATATTGAAGGCTCTTCCGATAAGGATGGGATGATAATCATTCTTGGTGTTTGTACCTCAGATCTTTGCCCTCCTCCTTTGACATTACTGTGTGGATTTCCCTTCATGAGTAGCCTCCTTCACTGATGCAGTATTTTGGAGCTGTTGGCTAGACATCTCGTCTTTCACTAAGCAGTAGTTGTGTAACCATGGGAAGTTTCTGCCTCTGCCTCTGTTTCTTTCTCCAAGGATTCTGAATCTTGAGTTGATGCAGGGAGGAAAATGGTTGGAGCTGATTCTTCCTGATGGTAGTAGCATGAAAAACTGCCCATGAATTCCCTGGGATCTTGACTCCTGTTGCTTATAAACTTGATTTAGTATTGCTTTGATTTTTACGTGTTATTTTACACTTGCTATGCATTTGTTTTTTATTTAGATAAGAGTAAAGCCTAATGATTTTGTTGTTTATTATTCAAGAGGCTTAATAGATGTGTTGATTGATTCATGATGGGGAGAAGAGTAACAGTGCTATCATTTACTCATTATCCAATTTGATCTTATAAGGTAGATATTGATGCATGCTCCCATTTTACAGATAAAGAATCTGATATTTAAAAGATTACATGTTTTGCTTAAGGTTATTTGAGTAGCCAGGCCAAGCTTTGAGCTAAGTGTGATCCATGGGCCTAGGCTCCTAATCCTTACACTGACAGGAAGGAGTGATGTACCAAAGGCATACATTCCTATCAGGTACAATTTTTTACCTGCTAAGTTTTATTTATTTATTTTTTATTTTTTAATTTTTTTATTTTTTTTTTTTAGGTTTTTTGAGATAGGGTCTCGCTTTGTGGTTCAGGCTGGCCCTGAGCTCAGCCTCAAACTCACATCACAATCCTCCTGCCTCTGCCTCCCGAGTGCTGGGACTACAGGCGTGAGCCACCACGCCCGGCACTGTGGTATGTGGTACTGGTTGCTGCTGGGGTGAGTCTCCATGCCCAGTATTGTTATGTGGTTACCGGGGAATCGAACCCGGGTCCTTGCGCTTGCAAGACAGGTGCCGGAACCACTGAGCTAACTCCCCGGCCCTAAGTTTTAGTTTTTATTTATTTATTTTTTTACTGCAAAAGTAGGACCATTTCTCTTCCCTGTGTTCTATGATGACAAGCTACAAAGTGTAAGTGCTTTTTTCCTTGTCTTCATGTGGTAATTTAGAATAATTATTGTTAGTTAAGGGATCTGAATGAAATGTCTTTGTCAACCACCAAGTTAACAGTTTCTCTTTTTAAGCCACAGAAGATAATGTCATCTTGACAGATTGTGAGTAGCAGAAAGAGAGGCGTTTTCTGCAGGATGCAAATGTAGATACTACAAGAGAAAGCAAAAATCAAAGATCAGAAAGCTCTGAATGTTTTTATGTAGTGATGTCATTAGTGTGTTTTTACTTTTTTTGGTTCCTGACAGTACAGTATCTTGCTACCTTTACCTTTTCCTGATCATTTAAAATGGGTGACAAAGAAGGAAAAGATAAACTCATCTTGTTGCTGGTTGGAGATACTGTCTTAGTTAATTTTCTCTTGTTGCTGAGACAAAATTCCCAAAACCCAAAGTTTAGATGGGAAGGGTTTATTTAGCTCACAGTTTCAGTCTATAGTTGTCTGGCTCCTAGGCAGAGTGGCACATGGCAAAGGGGTATACCAGAGAAAAAACAGTTCATGGCACCCACAAAGTAGCAAAAACAACAGAAGAACCCAGTGTCTTTCTATACTTTTTATCTTATCTAGACTACTGAGATTTGGGTGGTACCAAACCAATCAGTGCATTGGTTTAGTAATCACATTCCCTTAATCCAGAATCACACTCTGTAGGTTCAGCTGTTTCTGAAAAAGCTACCTCTGACTGCATGAGGATTTGAGGGGACATCTAGATGCAAGCCATAACAGATACTAAGTTAATGAACTCCAAACCGTATTATTATTTGTTATTAAGTGATACTTCAATAAAAATATAATTATGTTTCATCATTTTCCTTCTTAAGACTGTTGGTGCCCATGTTCCTTACCCATTATTCATTTTTGTCTCCCCCCCAGACATAAAGACTCATAGACTTTCTCTTTCTCTCTCTCTTTCACATGAACACTTACACTTTCTTTCCCAAACAAACATGAACAATAAAATTGACCTATCCACCCAGAAGCCAATATTATTTGGAATTTGACCCTTTTGCTATGTGAAGAATTTGGATAAACATCTTTCAAGCAAATTCTCTCTTTTGTCATTAATAGAAATTTATGACAGCTTGGGAACCCCTTTAAATTCTATGTCGTTTTAGGCACAGAAACTTTCTAGGAAGTGCTCCATTCCTAACAATGCATAGTGGAAATATGGTGAAAACGAGCAATAGAAACAGTTTTGATAGCAATCCTTAGTCATAAACATGGGTTCTTAGAATCATGAGCATGTCTTAATATTTTTCCTGTCAAGTGATTCTCATATTTTAAGACTAGTGCAGTTGTCTTGCCTGTTGCCCAAACAGTAAAGATTGACTTGATTTCTCAACTTTTACTTTTGTTCCCAGAAGAAAGGGAAGAAAAGAACTACCATTCATTATTCTTCCAGAAAAAAATTGGCCATTTTGGTACTAAAAATTGAAATAATTTTATAATTAAAATAATTAAGTATATTCAGTTTTATAACAGCCTCACAATTTATTTTTGTTTTTTTCATTTTACTACCAATGAGTGAAATCTTTATTGTGTTTTGGCACTAAGTTTTAATCCACCTTTTAGGAACTGAGTTAGTTCCACCTTCAACTGATACTTGCTGCACTAAAGACTTCTGCGAAGGAATATTCAATTTATATTTGAGTACTTGCAGAGAAGTCAAATTCTTTTTTTTTTTTTTCTTTTTTGAGACAGGATCTTGTTTTGTAGTTCCGGCTAACCCTGAGCTCACTATGTAGCCCAGGCGAGCCTCAAACTCACTGCCATCTGCCTCCTGACTGTTGGGATTACAGGCCTGAGCCACCATGCCCGGCATTGTGGTATGTGGTGCTGATTGCTGGTGGATGTGAGTCACCATGCCCAGCCTTATTGTATGTGGTTACTGGGGATGAACTAGGGACCTTGCACTTGCAAGGCAGGCCCTGGAACCACTGAGCCAAATCCCCAGCCCCGAACTCATTATTTATGAAGACAGTCAATCCCATATATGGGAAGCACTGTTGCAAGTCCTAGCAAATGCAGTCTCTTTCTTTGTAGCCTCTACTCATTGATTGTGGATTCATCCTTTGGGGCTGAAAAGCACAATCTACAGAACAGTCTTTCTATGCACAATGACTTTTTGATTTGACAGTTGATGGTTTGTTTCTCTTCTCATCTTTCCTTGCTCAGAGCCCAACTGTTATTTAATGAGTTTCAAGCCCTCTGATTGTTCTTTTCATGTTTTTCTGATTGTGTACAGTACTTAAAACTTTTTAAAATTTTATTAAGTTTTTGAATTGTAAAATATATGTAATGGAAAATTAACTAGTGTAACACCTTTCATGTGTGTGATGCTAAGGCATTAAGTACAGTCACATTGCTGAGCAACCATCCACCTCTAGTATATTATCGTCTCTAATGAATTTTTGTTCCCAGCTTTTTCGCTGAGAGAACAGAAGCTCAAAATCATTAAATATTCTCCAGTATCAGATATCTAAGTCACTGGTCTGGGACTGGACCCACTATTCTGACTGAAAATTCCTATTCTACTTTTCTTTTAAAATACCTTATGTGGTAACTTCCCATTTTCCCATTCCTGCAGTCTATCCCATTGTCAGCCAGTGTTCTACTTTCTGCCTCTACAAATTTGACAGTGCTAATAATATCATATAAATTGAATCATATAGTATGATTGGCTTACTTTACTTAACTTGCCTTCCAAGTTTCAGAATTTCTTTTCAAGTCTGAATAATATTCCATTATATAGATAAAGTACAGTTTTTCAAACTCACTCTTTCAGTAACACTTGGTTTGCCTGACCTTATGCTTTTGAATATGTACATGTCTGTATATCAAAATCCATTTCACAGTATTGGTAGGAGCTAAACACAGTGTTTTAGGAGTACTTTTGCTAATTCAAGGTAAGAGAACTTTCTAAATTGCAAAGTAGACAGTGAACAGAACACTGCTACCATTGGGAGGAAACTGAATATTTTCAGGTGCTGGAATCATCTAGTTCTCAGGGAAACTCTGGCACTGGGACTCAGAAAAAGAGCTGCATTTTAGACATGTTGGGAGGTAGTGAGCATGTTATTTGTGGAAGAGGCAACCAAAGAACCAAGTTTAAGAGTGAATGCCATGCCCCACCTGCTGTGGCACAGGCCGTTTGGTGAAGCCATGCTGGGAACAATCCTAGTGGGAAAATTAGTTGGACAATTGGGACTATAACTAGGCCGCACTTTCCTGCCTGCAGAGCACCTATGACACATCTAGACCTGAAGGCTTGACTATTTTCACATCTTGCAGCAACAAAGACCCCAGTGGTAGCATGTGCTGTGATGCTCCAGGGCAGAATTATCTCAGGACTTTCAACTGCATAACTCCTCATTGTTCTAGGATGTGAGAACATGCTGCCCTCTGAGAGAGCTGTTACATTTGTTACTCCTGTGATATTGAAACTACTGCTCTCTTAGTGACCTGGTACATCGCTTGCTAGGGAATGGACTGAATGAGAGGTATGGCAAGCTCGGATCTGCTGCCTTTGCTACCCAGAGTAGCACGGATCAGGGCCAAGCTCAGTGTCTACTGTAAGTCTCGTTTCTGCCTAATTATTAATTATTTCTCCATGTGCCGTTGGGCTCACAGGAGACTACAGCTTAATGCACAGGTTCTAGTTGTGTTTCTTTCCCGTTTCCCACAAAGCAGTATTTTGTGCCCATCCTTGGCACTTCTGTTGCCTTCATCTGCATGTAAGACAGTTCTCTGTCCTTTGTTTTGTGATTTTTGTACTCCCTCTCACTTGTGGGGTTACATTTGCCTTTATAATTCTAAGCATGGTTTTGTTATTTATTTTTTTTTCAAGTCGCTAGATTGTTGAAATAAAAGGCCTAGTGACCCAGGCTCCCATGTTTGTTTTTAAGTAATTCTTCTGGAATGTTAAACACAAAACTTGGTTCAGTACAAGTCTAGCAGATATTTATTAGATATTGAGAGGAATAGCAACAGCTACATATAAAGTGCTTACTATGTGGCATAACCTTTTATAGTTGTTGACTTTTTTCGTCTGTGTGATATGTAATGGAGGTGTAGTGATAAAGGATGAATAGAAAAGAACAAGGAGATTGATCTTATCCAGTAGGGAGGTGGTTCAAGGGAACAAGCATGAAGGTTGAGGAAGAGAGGAAGAGTAGATGAGAGGAATAAGAATGTGCCATGTACAAGATCCTGTTAACTTCAGTCTTTGTAAACTTTATATGCCTTAATGTGAACTCAGACAAATAATGTTGATGGGGAAACCAGAGGAAGAGAGGAGAGAGGAAGAAAGAGGAAAGAATTTAGTAAAGATAATCTGTAATATATACATGTGATCACTCTAAGATAATTGTAACCTGTGTAAATATGAAAAGGTACCAACTTTTCAGAAGGAAACAGAAGTTCAAAAACATTAAGTAATATCCATATGTCAGGTACCAGCATCACTGGGCTGGGATTGGATTCACGAGTTTGCCCGAAGAGGCTTCTCCACCATTCTTTTTGAATGCCTTCCTCCAGTCTTCCAAATATTGAATGAAAAACAGTTTTTTTTTTTTTTTTCTATTGCGAATATGTCTGAGAACCTCAAGTCATGTTAGTATTCCAGGTAGAATATAATGATGTAAGTCAAGGGATGATAATAGTTCAGGGGGATGTATACTGATGTCACTGACTCAGTGGGAGGGAGTCTTCCCTGCACTCATTCTTGTCTTCCTTTTATTCCTCTTTTGCTTATATTCTCCGGTGGGCTTGAGTCTCAGCACTGCCCACATAGACAGCACTTCTCGGGTAGCAACTCATTTCTCTACTTGCTGTTTTTCCTTGATGTCTTTTGGAAGAGGAGGCCGTCTTTGTATTTTGTAGTTATTTCCCTTACTTTGGTTTGCTAATAATTTTAAATAAAACAGCAGAAGGGAATTTTAAATCAAGGATTTTATTACAATTCTGAGTAACTGAAAAATGTTAAAGTCTTAGCATTGATGATTATTTTATATCTTTTATGGGGGTCCTTCATGACTCCTAATCAGCATAGTTTCCAGTGTATATGCTCTTAAATTTTGATAACTTCCCCTACAAAAAATGTAAATATACCTCTACACCTTAGAAATCTTAGAAATGCTTACTGTCATATTAGAAAGCAAGAGTCTCAACTTTGATTTGCAAAATTGGCTATACAAAGTAGCATGCTGTTACTCTATGTAGAGGACTTGAAAGCACACCAGTGATTCAGTTATATTTAATTTGTAATTAACTCCCTCCCAAGCAGCTAATGGTGCATAACTTAGATACTACTGTTGTGGATTGGCAAAGAGTAGAATAAAATCAATCCTTTCAGAGAAAGCCTGTCTTAGACTTCTAGGAATATAGTGTTACTTCTTAGGGTAACTTTTCTGATGTAAGATAAAACTTTTTCTAGGACCTGTTCCCTGATGCACAAAGATGAGCGTCTAGCATCTGCGTCTGTAATATTTGATCTACCTCTGCCACTGGAGAGAAAAGTGACTGTGCTAGTACAGGCATTTGACCTGGTTGTGCCAGGATTCTCTTTTTTAAGAATTTGGAGTTTTTAACTGGTTTCAGAAGATAAATATTGATGGTATTTTGGTCCCTGAGTTGACACAATGGTACTTAAGTGGGTTGTGTTAAGCTGCTGCCTCCTGGTGTTTGAGGAATTACTTTGATTTTTGATTTTCCCAAAGCCTTTTTTTTTTTTTTCCATTTTCTTCTATTTTTTAAAATACTGCAGCATTCTTTGAATAAGTTCTTATTTCCTTGTGTATTACGTAAGTCTGATTGATATTTTTTGCCACCAAATTTACCTGGTTTAGGAATTAATACAAAAGAATTTCTACCAAGTTTGTTCATGCAAATAACAAAAGGTGATTTGGTTGGTGGAAATTAACATAATATTTAATTTTGTGTGTGTTCATATGTCTGTATGTGTTTTATTGAGTTATTTAGTGTTTTACCGCGTTCTATGGAGCCTGATTATTTTTATCATCATTATCATGAATAACATTTTCATCATAATAGCTCTTGTTTATAGAGAACTTTCCGTCACTCAGTCACTTTATTTGTACTAATCACTTTACATACAAAGTAAAATTTATACATGTTTACAACAATATTATCAAATGTATACTATCATTATCTGTATTTTATAGTTTGGAGGACTGATACTCAGAACCTTGCTTGAGGTCATACATCTGGAAAGTGATATAGCTGTGGTCTGAATCATAGTTCATCACATTCCAGAGGAAGATCATCCTCTTAAGCTTTGTCTTATAATTTGCAAAGATTGTTCTGTTAACAGAATTTTAGGGACAGAAGCTTCAGTTCCAGCGGTCCCATAAAACCAGGTTTGGCCATTTGACCCCTAACTCTAGTCAATGAGATGAGCAGTGGTGAAGGGCAGGAAAGGAGTTCTATTCAGCAAACTGTGCTGGGAAACACAGATAAAGAGGTTCAGAGTCTGTCTTTGAGGGGTGGATAGAAATCTTTGGGTGTTATGGAAAAGGGGCACAAAGGCAGAGGTCAGTGATTTGCACTGCCAGGGATTTGCCGAGCTTGCAGCGTAGGAAATCACTCAGTCATGGCCTTAATGGGCAGCATCTCAGGGCTGGTTCTGTATGTTCCTGGAAGAGCAGTTGTTTCTGAAAGGTACTTCAGTTCCCATTGTGAGGTCGTATCTACTGCTTCAGGTGAGGCAGCTGTGGGCAGTCTCATGGGGTGATCACAAGGTGGTCTGTGAAGCGCTGCTATTTCTGGAATCCAGAACGTTTACAGCTTTAACGTTGACTGGAGGTTTCCGGGCTTTGTTTTAGTGGTTCTGGAACTGGACTTGTAAAAACTGTCAATTAGATATGCCTACTCTTATCTTGATGTCTTCATTCTTGAAAGAGGATGAAATATGCTAATTAAGTTTGAGTCTAACAGATCTTGTAATACAGGTACCCTCTGAGTGATAACATGTATGTACAGAGCCGGGCAGGGATCTGCCCCGAAGTTTTAGCGTAGTAAGGGAAACATTTAAAATGAAGGCAGAGATGCCAACCTTTTTCCTGGTTCATTGGGCTGGCCTTGCTTACCATTCTCTTCCCAAAGATATTATACTCTTTGCTTACTGTTTTTTTTTTTTTTTTTAATGTTGAATTTGGAAATAGGATAGTGGTAGCACTGCACTTTTTGAAAATTCCTTGCTTTCTCTTGGAATAATTTTATTATTTCTTCTTTCATGTAGATTATATAGGGATAAAACAGGGGAAGTACAGCATTTGGTAAACTGGCTGGAGAAGGCCTCTTCAAAGAAATGACATTGTGACAAAGAATTGTAAAAGTGAGGCTTCCGTGGAAGGATCAGGGACAGGGTGCCCCAGGGAGAGAGAAGAGCAGATTCATCAATCATCAATCAATCAATCAATCAGTTAACAAACCAGCCAACCCTGAAGAGAAATGAATTTGGCAGGATTAGAAGAGTAGAAAGCAGTGATATGTGGCTGTGAAGAATGAAGAATGAAGTTGGTGGAGTTGGATTACTGAGGATATGATAGGCCGTGAAAGGGAATATGGAGTTTGTTGTAAACAGCAAAATGGCCATTAACAAATTCAAAAAAGATAAATAATATGATTTATATTATAAAAGAAGACTTATTCTTCTGGGAATGAGAGAGTAACTAATAGTCCTTCAACCAAACAACTAGAAAAGTTAGAAAAAAATAGAGGGTGGAATATTTCTTTGAAAGCTAAAAGTTACCAAAGCATCCAGGACTTGATAGGACAGCCTCCTGGCGAAGGGAATTACATTGCTGTGACTTGAGCATTCTCATTCTTTTTTTGAAGCACATGTTGTTCTATAAATGGTAAAGACCTGTATCAGTCTCTGTTTACTAGACAAACAAATTTAATACAAGAAATGTAAACATATAAGAATTTGCGGATTGGTTTACAAGGCTACCCACAGAGATGGCTTGAAGGAGTACAAAAGGCCTATCTGCAACCCGGGGATCCCAGGGATCCAGTCAAAGGCCTGGAGCTCACTGTAGTGTCCCATGTGAGTCTGAATCAGGAGCCTGAAGGATCTCCTAGGAAGCCAAAGAGCCTGTACTGGAAGCCAAGGTGAAGGTGAAGACCACAGCTCTTTTGAAGAAAAACATAATCTTTCCTTCTTTTCTTACCTTTTGTTCCATTTTGGCAATAATTCTCCCTAGGGTGGGTCTATGCTGAGCTTAGGGGTCCATTTCTTACTCAAGCTGACACAATCGGTCAACCACCACGAACACCAAAGACTACAACATGGCAAATAGAAAGCAACATCCAAAGAATTGGGGAAGTTGAGCATACTTTTTGGCAATTCCAAGAATGAAAAATCTTAGACGAATCAAGAACATGGCAAGTAATACCTAAAAATAAAACATATCATAACCGAGTTGGATTATGGTAGGTGTGACAAACTGGTTTATGGTCAATAACCAGGTCATATAATAGCAAAAAAGGAGAAAAACTGTGTGGCCATCTTAAAAGATGCACAGAAGTGTTTGATAAAATTCAGCATCTAATTTTGATTTAAAAACTTCTGACTAAATGAGTAAACATATTGAATCATGTATCTATTTAGAAATAGAACTGTGGCAAAAATATTAAAGTGAAAAATTAAGAGCCTTACCTGAGATTAGACATGAGACGAGAGTAACTGTTCTCATCACTACTGCTTAGCATTGGTTTGGAAGTCCTGTTAGTCTAGAGAGGCTAAGAGCAGGAAAAAAAAAAAAAAAAAAAAAAAAAAAAAAAAAAAAAAAAAAAAAAAAAAAAAAAAAAAAAAAAAAAAAGATACAAGGATCAGAAGGAGGTAATAATATTGGATTATTTGCAAAAGATACAATTTTATAAATTTAATAAATGACTTTAGCAAACTTTCTGGATACTAAGTATAAAAATTTTAAGTGTATTTTATACCAGCAGCAAAAATATAAGATGAATATTTAAAAAGGTATAATTTGAGTAAATCAAGTAACACATGAAAAGGATTATGAAACATGATCAAATTATCTTTCCAAACAATATGAAGGGAAACAATTGGGTATCTTTATCCAAAGATTACGCTACACTATAAACAAAATTAATGTGGAATGGATTTTAGATCCAAATATAAGAACTAAAACTGTAAAATTTCTGATGAACAATATAATGTTTTTATGGTTTTATATCATTAGAATTTCTTAACACTGGAATCAAGAAAAGATTCTGGCTTTTATAAAATTTTGAAACTTGAAATTTTTAAAAGATACTGTTTGTCTAGGGCTATAGCTCAGAGCCATCACACTTGCCTGGCAAGCACAAGGTCTCAAGTTCAGTCCCCAGTATTGCAATAAAAGAGATAACTGTTAGGAAAATTAAAAGTCAAGCTACAAAACAGGATAAAATATTTGCACATCACTTGTGATTATTTACTCCCATACATATAAAGAATTTTTACAATTCAATACTGAGAAAATAAATGAATGCATGTACACTAATGGCAAATAACCACATGAAAAGATAGATGGTCATTTATAAGGGCTGAGAGCGCTGGCAATAAAGGCTTCTCCACCATTTTGTCTCCTCGTGATGACCCCCGCCCGTGGTTCACTGCCAGATGAGAAGCCCTCGGGAATGGGACCCGACAACTGGAGGTCCCAACCGAGATCTAGCATCGTGAGGACTTGCCACTGGGCCACCCCGGGCTGGCACAGTAAGTAGGGGTGTATTGAATTCAGGACCGTCTCACTATGGGGTCCTCCCACTCTAGACAGGTTATGGAGCAGCAGGTCTGCCTCCTCCTACAAGAAAATGGCACTTCTATTAAGGCAGAGAGTGCTTCGCTGCTGGTAGAGACTGCCAATCATTTCAGTCCTTGGAAATGTGGGCAAGGCCGTCGTCTCTTTTGATGGCACGCTGACCAACTGGCCCACACGCTCTGTTTTGCTATTGCCTGCCTTAATTTCTCAGCAAATAACCCCTGCATTCCGCTCACGCCCTATTCTTTCTTCGTAATTCAACGACCAACAGCTACATGTTGTACGTCAGGCCCGCGTGGCGATGGAAGCTGGAGACCCCTCCTCCCACATTTGGCTCAGTATGATGGCCAGGTAGTCAAAGATGGGTAAAAAGGAGATGCAGCACTAGCAGCCTAAGACAGGGGTATCCACCGGCGCCGCTGGTACCCCCGATGACGATAAGCAGTGAAATGCATCGTCCTCAACCTAAGACAGGCACTGGTCGAGCCCTTTTGGTGTCTAAAGAAGAAGGGGGGAGATGTGGGGTCCCCTGAGGCTAAACGACGCCGACTGCATAAAGGAAGTACAAGGCGGCATGTACTTAGACAGTGGAGGACTTACTCCGGGCCACAGTGATTAAGGGAAAATAGACAAGGACTGCCCCCTATAAGGCTGGTTTGGGGCGGTTGAAAACAAGGAAGTGGGGCTGTATATAAGGGCTGAGAGCGCTGGCAATAAAGGCTTCTCCACCATTTCGTCTCCTCGTGATGACCCCCGCCCGTGGTTCGATGCCAGATGAGTAGCCCCTCGGGAACAGGACCCGACAGTCATTGTTACTAGTGAAATGCAATTTAAAAGAGAAAAACAATGTGAAATATTGTTATAAGAATTATTATTATATTATAAATATTATTATAGTTAAGTACCAATCCATACTCACTAGGATACGGAAAGTAAAAAAGATATATAATAAGAAGTGCTGATGGAAATGTGATAGATCTGAACCTTTATACATTGCTGGAGGGCATGTAAACATTACAGTACTTTAGACAGCATGTTGGCAGTTTTTGAAAAATATTTAACGTATGACTCAGCAATTTTACTTATAAATATTGAAATGAAAATCCTTACTGAAATAAAATGTATGTGTGCACAAATGCAGGTATATATATGTCACAGCATGGTTATTCATAATGGCTGCAAGCCCGAAGCTCAGTGGTACAGCTAAAGAAAATACCACTTTGTAAATGAGTAAACAATAATTGCAGTGTTTGTATAAGGGAATATTATCCAGTATTTTAAAGGAATGAACTTCAGATACATGACAAGTGAGTATGTACTTCAGAAATAGTACTAAGTGAATGAATTCAGGTAAAAAAGACTATACACTCTAATCCAATTTCTGTAATACAGAGATGAAAACAAAGTCAGTTGTCACCTGATAGAGAAATGAGCCCCATTGCAAAGGTTGTGAGGTAGTATTTTAGGACAGACGGATGCTAAAAGTACATTGTAGTGATGGTTGCACAACGGTTTAAATTCATTAGACTTACCAATCTAAACCTAAATGGGTATCTTGGTGTATAAATTTTTCCTTAGGAAGTCTAGGAAATTACCATGTGAAATAGTTTAAAATATCAGAAATTCTAAAAATATAGCTCACAAAAGATGCATTAGACCTTTGCAGATAAAGTTGGACAATATTAATGCAAGAGATAAAGGACGACCTAAAGGAAGGGGTGGATTAACATATTCATTGGCTGAATAACTCAGTGTGGCCAAGAGTTTGGTTTTCTCCAATTTGATTTCTAAATTCAATGCCATCCCAGTGAAGTACTATACTGGAAAAGAAAGGATGGTCTTCTTATGATCTGTTGATAACTCACTTGATTATCTAAGTGGAGGAAATTAATCTAGACAGCTTTCTCACTCATTACACAAATATAAAGTCTATTGGATTGTGGATCTGAATGTGAAAGGTGAAATAAGGCATCTAGAAGATTACACAGATTATGTTCATGATTGCCAAATAGTTCTGATGTTCACCAAACACACTAACCAACTGTATCCTCACATACAATATCTCAGAAGTATAAACCACACAAATGTCTGTCAACTGGTGAAGGGATTAACGTTACAAAAGACAAAGATATGAAATGCTCATGCATGCAACAACATGAATGAACTTGAAACATTAGTTGAAGTGATAGAAATCTATCACTATAGACCACATTAGAATCAAATGATAAGAAATGCCCAGAATAATCAAATCAATAAAAACACAAAGTAGATTAATGGTAGCCTTGGACTTGTTGAGAGTGAGGTTATTCAGAGGAACTAAGGGTGGAAGCTAATTTGTATGAGCTTTCTTTTTTGTGTGACTAAAATGTTCTACAGTTAAATTATAGTGCAAATTTTAACAAATGTTTAAATTAGGGAAAGATTTAGGAAGCTCTTATAGTTATGCAGGTGGATGATCACAGAGGATCGGAATAGTGATGTTTTAGGAAGATATGGACAGATTTGTGGGATATTTAGGAAAACATCTGCACATGACTCAGTGACTGATTTCGTATGAAAGTGTTATAGGTCACATTGTGTGCCCTGAAAAGATCCAGCTTTGGCAAGTTGAAGTTCTAACCCCTCTTGTCTCAGAGTATGACTTTATTTGGAAATATGAGCATGGAAGATGTCATTAATCAAGATGAAGTTGTACAGTAATAGAAGGGAGCCTTGTTACACTGTGACTTAATAGGATAGGAGAAAAGACAGAGAGACATAGCCACCTGAGAAGACAATGGCGCCTGACCACGACCACAGGAGCAGAGAGTGGAGTGATGCAGGTGCAGGGAATGCTGAGAATTTACCACCACCGTCAGAATGCAGAAAGCAGCTTAATGATACACTGAATTGGCCACATTGAGTTTTGCGTGGATAATCAAACTAGAATTTGAGATTTTACCTTCATTTAGATGCTGATGCTATCAGCAGACAGTAGAATGAAATGTGTCAAGTATTGGACATTTTTAAGAAAGAATTTTGTTCTTCATTTTACTTTTAGCAAGGATTTCTCCTAATCATCCTTGACTGTTAGGAAGACATTTTAAAGCATTTCAGAAAAGGGCTTGCAGTGTCCCTTCGGATTATTTGGAAGAATGGCAGCAGGAGGAGTAGGTTGGTGTGAGTAGTTAACATGTCCTTTCTTGTTTTTTCCAACTTATGGGGCACAGTTGGAAGTGGAGCCCTGGAGACACAGCCTCTCTATTTTACTGTACTTCAGGAAATCTGGACAAGGAAGCAGGGTTCCCGCAAATTAGCTACATTTCCCTTTCTGTTTCTCAGTTTGGAGCACTAGAAGATTTGCTAAGGCTTGTGTTTTTTAATCTTTTTCTGGGCAGTGGGAGATGGATCTTTGTTAGAAGCTTGTCTCCAGGCTACCTTGAAATGAACAGGCAAGCTTGTGAGCTGCCAGGCAGCAAAGATCTACTAAGTTTGGGTCTCTGCCTTATCCTCTGTTTGCAGTGGTCTTTGACAAGGCTAGCCTTCTGAGATGTCTGCAGATTTCATTCAGTGGCATGCATATAAATTGGAACAGACTTTCTCATTGTTTTTCTTTCTGATGTGACAGTCAGGAATGTTTCGTCATTGGTGAAAAGGAGTCCATCACTTTGAGAGCTTTTAGAACTCTTTTCTTGGTTTCAGAAGAAAAATAGAGGACTCTAATCTAGCATCTTAAATATTCATTGTGGTCAGAGTAGGAAAAATGATGGATTTTGTAACTCTCTATGATACTAAATTCTGCTTGTAGTTACTGCTGGACATAAATTCCAGAAAATTGCATGTAAATGTACTCATTAGTACACCACAATATCGAGTATCTATTTTGTCTCCTAGTAATTTTTCTTTTCTTAGTACAAAAGCTATTTCTAATTAAAAATAGTAATTGATTTTTCGTTTTTTTAAACTTGATTTTCCCAGTTCCATTTCATGTCTGCATTTTGACTGATGCATTCCAATAATATTTTTGTAAGGTATTTTGAAAGAATCATATTATGCACTAATAATTATAAGGGGTAAGGTGAAGAAGGACAGATGCGCTGCTGGAGAAGCTGTGTTAAGCTCGAGTAGAAAGCAGAATGATGAATTGAATGGTTTCCTACTAAGGATTTGATTGTGTTGCATATGAATGTCCAGACGTCTGGACATTGTAGATCTTACCTTATAATTAAATGTTTTGATGAAACTGTAACTAAAGAGTACTAGAGTCAAAATGAGGGTTTACTTAGGGGCTCTAATACTTACAAATAAGCTATCTAGATTACTTGCAATATGAATGTTTTGTGTGTTCTTCTAAATGCTTGTTTGATTTTTACTCAGACTTTGATGATAATTTACTCAACTATTTTATTATTTTCAAATCAACACTGGTATTTAGGTCATATTCCATTCTTACAAACTTTTTTGCAGCAAAGTAGTAAAAATATTTTATAAACTTAAACTGGGTTGTATGGGGAGAATGTATAATTTTGTTTGAGTATGGTATTATGTATTACTGAAGGGCAGGTGAATGAACTTTGTTTTGTCATTTTGTGAGTCTACATTTTTTTAAATTTTCAGGGCTCAGCTAAAGACAAACTGAGCACAGAGTGATTTTATTATATGTATGTTAGATACATTTGTACACATGTTTAGTTGTGCTTGTTTCATACCATCACATCAATTAGATTGGCAGTAGAGATTTAGAAACTATAAAATAAAGAGGAAAATTTACAAACTTTCTTGCCTTTCTGTCTTTTTACTATTTATATGAACTAAAACAATGGAAGCCCTTGTGATTCAGAATGCCCATCAGATAGGGTGGGTTAGTTTTTTGGGGGTAAGAGATGGAACTGAGGATGGAACCCAGGGCCTCACACATGCTCAGCAAGCACCCTTGTCAGGGAGCTATATCCCCGGTACTACTCAGAGATCTTTGCTGAATGTATTTCTCCTGCTAGTATATATTCCATAATAATGGCAAGGAGACAAATATCCAAAATTTTAAAATCTGTTTACAAAGAGCCAGAAACATACAGTTTCTCAGTATGAGGCTGATTGGACAGTTTGGATTTATGGCTTTGGCCAACAGTAGGCTCTTTATTTATACTATTATTTATTTAGTAGGCTTTCTTTAAATCCTTAAAGCAATGTAAAAGTGATTAGAGCCTTGGCCACCAACTTTGAATGAAATCTAGCTGTATCATTTACTAGCTTTTGTGCTTGCAAGCAGCTCTTTCATACTCTGAGTTTCTTAGTTTCTACATATGTCATAAAAGAGAAAATTATGATATCAGAGTTATGGGGAGAATTTAATGCACCTCACATGTTCAGAATTGTGTCCAGTATATACACAGTGAGAAATTCATGTTAGTAAGTCACAGAATTGAATACCTATCAACGTTTCCCCGTTACTGGGTGAGAAGTTCCTACATTGACATTCATACTTAGGAGCAAATATGTGGGAGAAATGTTCTTAAAAATTATGTGTATGAGTTATAATTTTTTAAAATACAGATTATAGCATGCATATTTTAAAAAATCAACAGATTACAGATCTTTTCCCAGCTACAACTGTACAATGCACTGTCTTGGTGTGCATCACTTATGAATATTGTTGAGATTGTTTAAAAAGTTGTTGATAGTGTTTTCAACCTTTGTGAACATCATTACTTGGTTTAAAGCCATGTTTTTGTGGAGCTTGCAACTCAGCTTCAAGGTTATTTACTAAAAATACTATTGGAAAAGTAGTATGTATGGTAACACCTAGGAAATTACCAGTCTGTTAGCTGATTTGACTATGATTTTATTCTGATCTTGTCATGGAGATAAAAGATAAGAATGCAGGGCAGTGGTGTATTAGAGGCTGGTTACTTTATAGAGACAATGATTATCATTTTATTATATGATGTTCTTCACTCATTTGTTTATAGAAGCCATAGGGAGACTAGATCCTGCCCTTCTGCTGTAATAAATAAAAGGAACCTACAATCTTTCACTGGAAAAATGTACCACAGAGTATGAACAAATAATATCCTGTCTATTGTTTATCCCACTGAGATTTTCTGTCTCTCTAGTTAGAGAGATGGGTGAATAAAAATTAATTAGAAGCTGGAATCCGATTTTAAAATGGGATGTCAGACACATATATCAAGTTGTTAGGTTAGCTGTAGAGCATAACCTGGGATTTATATATTTAGAAGTCATAATAAATCTGTCTGTCATGAAAATCAGATTACCCAGTACTGCATGCTGATGGCTATTGTCAAATGGGATTGTGGGCTTCTCTACAGTTGTCCACTGGCTCTGCTTTTTTCTGACTGGCTGTCTGCCTTGACCAACTAGTGATTCCCTCTCCCCACTTAGCAAAGTGCCTACTTTAATAAATGCATATGGTCCTTTATAAAGAGATGTTTTCCTCTGGAATATGGCAATGACATCCTAGAGTTCCCTGTGGCTCTATTTTCTCAACAGTAATCATTCATTCTATCAATCATTCTATTCCCTAATCTAATCAATATTTTTGTTGTATTTATTGAGTACTTTCTAGTGCCAACCTGTTTACAAAGTCCTTGGAATCTAACAAAGATAGTGCCTGTCCTTGAAGCTAAGACAGCTTGTCAGCACTTGTGAGATGAGTGTGGGGTAGGTAGGGTGTCAGAACCTGGACTTGTGGGCATTTGCAAGGCTATCTAGGAGTCAGTGTCTTCTGAGCTGAGTTGTAGGAACTAGCTTGCTGCCAGTGGGAGAACTGACGTGTGGTTTGAGAACAACTCCTGCAAAGGCTCAGAGGTGAAAGAATGAGGTTCCTTGTGGAGTTATGATGGAAATACAGGCTAATTGAGGAGACTGGAGAGTTTTGCAGGGCTTTACAAACTAGAGTAAGTAGCCAGGATTCTTCTAAGGGGAATGAGGAGTGATTGAAGGCTTTAAATTGGGGTGGTAGCCCTATTTCCACAGGTGCCAAGAGCTGTTATGTGATTGCATTTCATCAGTGGCTATCATATTACTTTTCATGGTCTTGGAGACTGCAGAGTGGGACCGCCTTACCCTTCTGAATTTAGCTTTCACTCTGCTTCCCTGAGCTCTGGATGATCTTCAACTCTATATTGTCCAAACAGCCTGTGGACTCCTGTGCTTCTATAACCTATTGTTATTCCCATGCAGTTGACCTCCAGCTGCTCTCACCTCATTTG
>PVIR01022969.1:0-27593 GCA_004026965.1 Petromus typicus | reverse complement strand
ACTGGAGACTGGATAAAAAAGCTGTGGTTCTTCTACAGAATGGAGTATTACTCTGCCATAAAAAATGGTAAGTTTGGATCATTTCTACTTCAATGGACATACCTTGAGGATATCCTCATAAGTGAAATAAATAGGACACAGATAGGTACATATTGCATCTTTTCTCTAGTATGAGAAAATAAAGATGTCAATGAGTCCTAGAATTGTATGTTATATATTGTGAAATAGAAAGTGCTCAATGTAAAATAGGAAGAAGGGGGAAAATGTTGAGATTGTAACAAAAAAGTAAGGAAACAAATTTTTTGTATATGGGGGGAGGTAGGGTGGGTAGGGTTATGGGAAAAATGAGAATTAAGTTGTGTCTTATACTGGTACCAATCCCCATTATGGAGTGCAATCATGATGCATATATGTAATGTACCAATAAAGATTAAAAAATTTAAAAAAAAGAAATGATCAACATCATTGGTCATTTGAGAGATGCAGAGGAGAATAACACTGAGATTTCATCTCACTCCACAAAGAATGGCTGCTATCATGAAATCAAACAACAGCAAATGCTGGTGAGGCTGCAGGGAGAAAGGAACTTTCCTTGACAATTGGTGGGAATGTAGACTGGTGCAGCCATTGTGGAGATCAGGGTAGAGATTCCTCAAAAAATCAGGATTAGAAATCCCTTTCGACTATGTTATTTCCTTGCCAGGTCTATACACAGTAGAATTAAAAGTTTCATATCACAGGGACCTATGTGCACCTATACTTGTAGCAGCTCAATTTTTGATAGCCAAATCTTGAAAACAACCATATACCCATCAACTAGAGACTGGAGGTGTGTGTGTGGGGGGTGTGATTTAATAAAATGGAGTATTACACTGCTTTAAATACTGAGAAATTTGAGTAATGCAAACTCAAACTGGTGTACCTTGAGGACATACTTATAAGTGAAATAAATATGTCACGGATATGTAAATTCCATATCTTTTCTCTGCTATGACAGACTGATGATATAAGTGAGTTCTAAAGTGTATGATAGACATTTTTAAATAGAAAATATTCAAAGGGAAAAGTGGGTAGGAGTATTGAAGAGAAAGAAAAAATTGATGGTAAAAAAGAAAGGAAAACTTAGATATAAAGGGGATGGGGATGGTTTTGTGGGCAGGAAAATGGGAAAAAAGAAAATTATGTTGTATCATGTGCTGGTACAAATTCTCAATTTTGTATGTGATCATGCTGTGTATGTAGAATGTACGAATAAGATCATTTTAAAAAAACAATTACAAAAAAAAATTTAGCCAGGTATGGTGGCTCACACCTGTAATCCCAGCACTCGGGAGGCAGAGGCAAGAGGATAACTGTGAGTTCAAAGCTGAGCTCAGGGCCAGCCTGAACTACAAAGTGAGACCCAGTCTCAAAAAAAAAAAGAATTACAACAGAGTTTTTACAAACACAATCTTTAAATACCACAAGATTCTTGAAGTGAAGTGTTTCAAACCCAATCCTGTAAAACTATCTTTCACAATTGATAAAGAAAATTTATTAGTGATAAATAACACTTAAAGAAATTCAGTACTCCTAAACTAGCACTCTTAAAATCTCAAAACTGATCTACAAGAAAGCAATGCAGCCAAGAGTAAATGTCTAACAGAGTATATAATCCTGGCAGTGAGCACTATATGGAGGGAAAATATAGTGAATGAGTAACAGAAAAAGAAAACAATAACAATCATTCAATGCTTATCCATCACAACAGTGTCAGTTATCTGTATTCACCACTTAAAAGGCACTGACTTCCAGAATGGAACACAAAACAAAATCCTCTAAAGTGTTGTACACAAAAGGACAGTTAAGCTAAAAGTTAACTAACAGAAAAAAATTCAGAGGAGTCATCTGTGATATTTCAAGCAAAAGGAAGATGCAAAAAAGCAGGTGTAGCTATCATATAGTCAAACAAAATGCACTCCAAGCCAAAACTCATCAAAAGCCAGTACCTATTGGTTAAAGGAGAAATCAAACAGAAATAGATATCAATTTTTTACATATAACCAATGAACAATAGCATGTGCAAGTTAATAGACCAAGTACACTGGACATAAAAGACCAGGCAAAGAGAAACATACTTACTTTGGGTAATCTCAATACCATAGTATCAAAAATCAATGCATCCTATTGTGAAATAGAAAATATTCAAGGGGGAAGGGGAAGTAGGAGTAAGTAAAGAAGGAAAAGAAAAAAATTGATGGTAAAAAAAGGAAACAAATTATATATATATATATATATATATATATATATATATATATATATTATGGTGGAAGTTTGTAGGTGGGCAGAGGAATGGGAGAAAATGAGAATTAAATTGTGCCATATACTGGTACAGATTCTCAATGTTGAATATGATCATGATGTGTACATAAAATGTACCATTAAAATAAAATAAAAATACAAAAAATAGATAGATCAAATAGAAAAGAATTAAGAATAGGCAAAGTTGATCAAGGCTTTGAACAAATGAACTAGTTAGATATAAAAAGATAATAGAATACACATCACTTCAGAAATACATAGAACTTTGTCTAAAATAGACTACACGCTAAACAATAAAGCAAGCTTAAGTAAGTGTAAAAGAATTGAAATCATACCGTGCATATTATCAGATAACTTCTCAGGGAAGACAGAAATCAATGGATAAATAAAACATAGAAATTATAAAAATGCATGGAAACTAAATAATACACGCATAAATAATAAATCAAGAAAGACATAACATATTTCCTAGAACTAAGAGAGAATTCCAATCTAATATATGAGAACTGATACAATATGATTACAACTGATACAATTAAAAGTGGTCATAATAAAAAGGCCTTGACAATAATCCAACATGTATTTATGATAAAAACATTGAAAAATATATGCAAGAAACATAGCTCAATCTGATATGTGTTTTATGAGAATCCTTCTGCTAGCACTACATTAAAGAAAGAAAAGCTGAAGCATTCCTCTAAAAGGAACAAAGGGACAGGAGTTTAGCTCAGGGTTCCATTGTCTGCCTGGAAAGCACAAAGTCACAATTATGATCCTCAATACCACATATCACAGTGCTGGGCTTGGTGGCTCATGCCTGTAATACCAGCACTTGGGAGGCAGAGGCAAGAGGATTGTCGGGAATTCAAGGCTAGCCTAGACTACATAGTGAGTTCAGGGCCAGCCTGAACTGCAAAGATCCTGTCTTCAAAAACTACAGGAGTTAGTTCAGTGGTTCCGGCGCCTGTCTTGCAAGTGCAAGGACCCGGGTTCAATCCCCGGTAACCACATACCATACTGGGCATGGGGACTCATGCCCAGCAGCAAACAGTACCACATACCACAGTGCCGGGCGTGGTGGCTCATGCCTGTAATCCCAGCACTCAGGAGGTAGAGGCAGGAGGATTGGTGTGATGTGAGTTTGAGGCTGAGCTCAGGGCCAGCCTGAACCACAGAGCAAGACCCTGTCTCAAAACAACCTAAAAACAAAAACTGAAAAATAAAATAAAATAAAAATTTAAAAATAAAACCAGAACAAAAAAGGTGTTTCCTATCACACGTCCCACAGAACATAGCACTCAAAATTTTAAAAAAATGGAAATATGGAGGAAAGAGAGCTTCTTTAACAAATGGTGCTGGAAAAACTGGGCTTTAACCTGTCAAAGACTAAAGCTAGACCTACCTCTTTCACTGTGTACCAAGCTAAAATCAAAGTGAATTAGAGACTTAAATATTAAAACAGAAACACTAAACCTGCTGCAAAACAGATTAGGTAAAACTCTTGAAGACACTGACTTAGGGAAGTACTTCATGAACAAAACCTCTATAGCACCTCTATAGCACCTCTAGAACTGGCAGAAGAAATCGACAAATGGAATCTCATCCTATTAAAAAGACTGCACAGAGCAAAGAAAACCACCAACAGAGTGAAAAGACAATCAACATTATGGGAAAGGATTTTTACTAGCTGTTTCTCAGACAAAGGACTACTATCTATGCTATATAAGGAATTTAAAAAACCAGCCCACCCAAATTTAAAGACCCAATTCAAAAATGGGCATCTGAAATGAACAGATATTTTTCAGAAGAAGAAGTAAAAGCAGCTAAGAAGCATATAAAGAAATGCACAACGTCACTGGTTATTTAACAGATGCTGATGAAAACAATACTGAGATTTCATCTCACTCCACAAAGAATGGCTGCTCTCCCAGAATTAGGCAGCAACAAATGTTGGTGAAGCTGTGGAGAAAAATGGACCATTCTCCACTGGTAGTGGGAGTATAGCCTCATACAACCACTGTGGAGATCAGTGGGGAGATTTCTCAAAAAACTAGGATTAAAGAGCCATTTGATCCTCCTACTCCTCTGCTAAGTATATATACAAAAAATTTAAAAGATTCCTATTACAGCAACACATGTGCACCCATGTTTACAGCAGCTC
The DNA here is from genome assembly GCA_004026965.1 of Petromus typicus. NCBI lineage: Eukaryota > Metazoa > Chordata > Mammalia > Rodentia > Petromuridae > Petromus > Petromus typicus. The sequence continues at coordinate 23,131 of PVIR01022969.1, read as the reverse complement.
AGTTTGTAATAGCTAAATCTTGGAAACAAACAAAATGTCCATCACTTGGAGACTAGATAAAGAAGATGTGGGTTTTTTATAGAATGGAATATCATTCTTCCATAAAAATGATAAGATTGAATCACTTATACCCAAATGGTCATACCTTCAGGACATACTCATAAGTGAAATAAATAGGTCAGAAATGTGCAAATATTGTATCTTTTCTCTGGTATGAGAAAATGAAGATGAAAATGAATTATAGAATGTATGATACATATTGGAAATAGAAAATATTCAAAGGGAAGTGGGTTGTAGAGGTAAGTAATGAGGGTGAAAATAATGTGATGATAATTTAAAAAAAGAAACAAAGCTTATGTATATAGGAGACAAGGGTTGAAGGGTGCATAAGGGCATGGGAAAAAATAAGAATTAAGTTGTGTCACATACTGGTACAAATTCTCAATGCTGAGTGAAATCATGATGTGTAGATATAATGTATCAATCAAGATTTAAATTTTTGTTTTGTTTTGTTTTGTTTTGTTTTGTCTGAGACAGGGTTTCACTTTTGTAGTTCAAGCTGGCCTTGAGCTCAGCCTCAAACTCACAGCAATCCCCTTGCCTCTGCCTCCCAAGTGCTGGGGTTACAGACGTGAGCCACCAAGCCCGGCACTGTGGTATGTGGTTCTGATTGCTGGTGGGCCTGAGTCTCCACACCCAGCATTGTTGTATGTGGTTGCCAGGGATCAATCCTGGGTCCTTGCACTTGCAAGGCAGGCGCAGGAACTACTGAGCTAAATCTCTGGCCCAAGATTTGAACTTTTTAAAAAATGGAAACAGCACTCAGACTAGTAAAAGAATTCAAAGTATTTATTGGTAAGAAATGAATCATGTTTTAATTATTTGCAGATGATTTGATCATAAAACTCCAAAAATCCATCAGACTGTAATAAAGCTCTCTGGTAATATAGTGGTATAGAAAACCAATACACAAAGTTCAATATTATTACTAAAGATCTAAGAAAAATAGAAAAATGTAGCCACAAGAAATAGGAAATATAGGGCCTGGGATTTAACTCAGTGGGTCTGGTGCCTGTCTTGCAAGTGCAAGGACCTGGATTCAATCCCCGGTAACCACATAACAATACTGGGTGTGGAGACTCATACCTCCAAGCAATCAGAACCACATACCACAGTGCCGGGCGTGGTGGCTCACGCCTGTAATTCCAGCACCCGGGAGGCAGAGGCAGGAGGATTGCTGTGATGTGACTTTGAGGCTGAGCTCAAGGCCAGCCTGAACCACAAAGCGAGACCCTGTCTCATAAAACAAACAAACAAACAAACAAAAGAAATAGGAAGTATAGGGAAGTATAAGTAGGGAAATACAGCCACAAGAAAGAGTAAATACATAGGGAATACATAAGAAATGAGACCTCTAAACGAAAACTACAGTCCTAATGTTGAGATTGTAACAAAAAAGTAAGGAAACAAATTTTATGTATATGGGGGGGTGGTAGGGTGGGTAAGGCTATGGGAAAAAATGAGAATTAAGTTGTGTCTTATACTGGTACAAATCCCCATTATGGAGTGCAATCATGATGTGTATATTTAATGTACCAATAAAGATTATTAAAAAAAAAAACTACAGTCCTCTGAAAAAGGAAATCAAAGAAGATATCAGAAAATGGAAAAATGTGATCGCAACAGCCATGACAGTGATAAAAAGGATCTTAGTATGACATTAAAAAGGATCAGTTCCCATGAGGAATGTAAATAGTATATGCTGCAAACATGTACTAATACAAAAGAAACTCACAATAAGAAAAAGAAACTTACAGATGATAATGAAATAGAGCAAGCAATATATTTGGTGATGAAAATATAACCAGAATATGTAATGAAATCTTGAAATTCATTCCAAGAGCACAAAAATTCATCTAGAAAGAATTTTTCATACATCTATCATCCATGTTGCATATCAACATCAACATGAAGAAAATTCAATCAAAACCTCCGTTCTAAGGGGAAAATGTTGAGATTGTAACAAAAAAGTAAGGAAACAAATTTCATGTATATGGGGGGGGTGGTAGGGTGGGTAGGGCTATGGGAAAAAATGAGAATTAAGTTGTGTCTTATACTGGTACAAATCCCCATTATGGAGTGCAATCATGATGTGTATATTTAATGTACCAATAAAGATTTAAAAAAAAAACACCTCAGTTCTATACTATTTCGCATATACTACCATGACTGCAAATAGTTCATGGGAAGCCCACATGTAGGATAGGAACTTAGGCATTCCTGGTTTGGAAAAAAATAGTACCACCACAATAGTGGAAAATATTTTATCATTTGGTGAACACAGTAAACATAGGATGGTTTCACAACTTAGCAGTGCAATTCCTGAACATATACTAAAAAATATTGAGTTCAGAGGCTGGGAATTTAGCTCAGTGGCTCCAGTGTCTGCCTTGCAAGTGCAAGGACCCGGGTTCGATCCCCAGTAACGACATACGACAATACTGGGCATGGAGACTCACCTCCACCAGCAATAAGTACCACAGACCACAGTGCTGGGCATGGTGGCTCACACCTGTAATCCTAGCACTTGGGAGGCAGAGGCAGGAGGACTGCTGTGAGTTTGTGGCTGAGCTCAACACACACACACACACACACACACACACACACACGCACACAGCTCAAAACTTCAAACATGATCTTGGATTCATTTCTTCATGACAGCAATATTTGCCATCACCAAAATGAGTAAATATCTCCATTGTCTACTAACCAACAAATAGATGCAAAATGTGTTATATCTGTATAATATAATGACATTTGTTCAAAACAAGAAATATGGAAAATATAGTGCTATATGAAATAATCCAATCTCAAAGGACCACATTTTTATGATTCTGTTTATATGAAGTATCTAGAAATGGCAAACATACAGAAATAAAACAAATGAGTCCTTGCTTAGAGGAAAGAGATTGAGAGTAAAAAGTAAAAAGGTACAAGTTTCTCAGTTGACATTAGTGCTCTCCCTTGGGCTGTGGTGATACTAAAATCATGAATATGTATATTTTAAGTCAGTTACTTATATAATATTGGAATTATAGTTAAATAAAACCATTTTTTCAAAAGAAGAAACAGATGATCTACTTACATCCTACGAAAATTAATGGATTGAAAAAATCCATATTTAAGAGCTTCTTAGCTTTTTCCACAAAAGGATCTTTTGGGTTGTTCAGGGAATCGATGTTCACTCCAAATGAAGTGCCAGTGATCACATCCATGCTGTAGGCTCCAAAGATGCTGAATAGAGAAATATATAGAAGAGTAATATCAATGCATTTTTGCCTTCCTTGTGTGTGTCAAGATGAAGGAAGTGGAAATAAATCCAACTGAAAGAGAATCAGAGAGCTTCACACTGTAAGATCTATCTGCTGGATGACCTGACTCCTCAGCACAACCCTCACCTTCATTTATGGGCCACCTATCAGGTGTGTCCTTGTGATAAGGTTCTAAGAACACTAAGGTAAGTTAGAGCCACACCTGCATAAAAGGAGCGCAATCACAACGAGATAGGAATAAACAATCAGAAAAATACCAGCAATGCATATTGAGTGTGAAGGAAAATAGTAGTATAAGCACCTTGTTTCAATAAGACAAGGGGAAAATTATTGGCTATTCCTAAGGGAGGAAAAAGGTGAGTCAATTTACAGTATATCTTGCTTGATTCTTCCGCATTATATTGCACAGCAGCAGCACCACGGGCTGAGAGTTCAGGAATATCCTTCCTCCTTATTCCATCTTCCTGTTCAAGTTCCTGACACTCCTGTCTCAACTCTAGGGATCTGAGGTTCCCCAAAGGGAAGAACTGTCCTGGTAATATATGAAACCTAAAAATTATCTTGGTTAAGACATAATAACAGATCAATTCAAGTCTGATTTGGGAGATACTGATAGTTAAAGGATCATAAGACCCTAGATGACCAGTAGTTACAATTGGACCCGTTGGTAACTTCCTAAGTCAAAAGTCCCCTGTTTACACAGTAATTGATGTGTTTACCCTACTCCCAGCATTTCTCCAGCTTCTTCTCTGAGGGAATTGGAAGGAGATATATTGAGCAATACTTAGTGTTTTGTAGGTATCATTTGAAAACTCATCACAAGGTCTAAGTTGTTCCAAGTTTCACAGTGTAACTTTCCTGCTCCAGCAGGAAGCTCCTGCTTCTCTCTCATTGCCCTGCATTTTCCTCCCTTGCAACACTCCTAATTTACTGTCATGCTTTCGTTAGTGTGGCATTTCTCCTTCTTGTGCATTTTGCTGTCTAGAATATACAAGTTGACAAATAACCAGGTCAAATAAATTGGTTGCTTTACAGTGAACTCAAACATTTCTACCCCAGGAACACTACTTTCCACTGAAAGCTTCCTATTATTGGAAGGCTCAATAGGTTTCTATCATCACAAGTTTGCTTTAGTGTGGTCCTTGGATGAATTTAGCAGTGGGAATAGCTCCCTGGTAGGCAGCTGGAGAGTCCCGTACAGACCTCAGAATCCCGGCAAGGTCTTTGCAACTTACTCTTTCATAGATACAGGCACACCTTTCTCTGCTTCTCGTTTCAGGTTTTTCAGCAACACATTTCCATATTGTTCAATAATGGGGAACATCTAAGAAAAAGAAATAACATCTGCATATGAATGCACAGACTCAGATCCCAAAACAAGACACTCTCACATATGAAGCAAAACAAAGCTTTTTATTGTTATATTTTATATTAAGCATATAGTAAGCATATATTAAGCATATAAGTAAGTTGTAAGTTGACATTTCTCCTAGGATATAGAGAAAAAATGCGATTCTTACTAGGTCATCTGCAGAAGGCCACCCTGTGGAAAGAGACTATGTTGTTCATCTTTTCCATTAATTCATTCTTTAAGTTTCCAACTCAAAACCCTCACATATGCTTACTTCCTTCAGTTTTCCACTGGTGAAAACGGGAGACAGCAGTGTCCGTATTCTCTTCCATTCTTCATCCCGTGATGCAGCAACTGAATTTCTCATGAAGCCCATTGGCCCAATAGACTAGATTCCAAAGTAAAAGATTTCATTATAAGAAAGGTCAAGAGTCATGCTCATTGATAGAAAGTTTATTGATCATTAAGCACCTGTTTAACAAATATTTAGTTCTTAGCAACCAACTGGCAGGCCCATGCTAGATGATCAATAATACTGACAAGTACCTTGTCTCCTCTAATTGTGTGAGTGACCATCAATCATGTGCTATGGCTTAAATCTTTTATATTCCAGTCTCCCTTTCTATGCAAGTGTAAGTTTTCTGGAGAATAAACAGAAACAAGTACTCCCAGAGCCTTCAAGTTCTTACACAGGGGAACTAGATGAATGACAGACAGCAGGTGGCCTTGGCAAAATATATGATGGCTCAGACCAACCCTGAATTTATATCTATCTATATCAGGAACACCATAGAAAATGAGAGATTGAAGTGAGCCCTTGTTTCTTTATTGTAGCTCACACACAAAGAATTAGAAGTCCATTTGATATCCTGAAGAAATAATGCTATCTGATGGACACCTTGACCCTGAATTCTTATGCAAGAGCAGAAGGAAAAATACTTATAGTTGTATTCCATGCTTATAACATTTTCCATCATTAGTAATAACATAGTTTTCTAAAATGAAACACTTCCACTCATTTATAAAAAAATCAAAAATAAGGAGAGCAAAATATTGTGGACTTGATAAAACAATGTAGAAATGAAGCCTCACTTAATATTGCATTTAATAAAGAAGACTGAATATTTCCTCTTAATATAATGAACAATTAAAAATGATCAAGTCTATCCACTGTATTTCAGTGTCATGCCAAAAGTCCAAACCAGTACAACAATACAAGACAAATAAATATAAACTATAGATACTAGGAAAAAAAAAAACAGAGATGGCTTTATTTTCAAATACATACTTCAAATACATACTTCTCAAATACATACTTAAAAACTAGTCAAGCAAGTTCAGCAATGGTGTTGCCTATCAGTTTACCACAAAATTCCACCATTTGTGCATATAAAAATAATAATGTGAAAATTATTGAAAATTCAAAAGCTTTTTAAGTACAACAAAGAATATAAAATATTCAGCTATACATCTAAAATTTGGATAAAATTCGACTCTATGCTGAAAATTAATATATGTTGTTTAAAAAAGTGAAAGGGAAGCTAAAGCAGTAGAGGGCATATGGTGTGCATGAACTGAAAGCTTCAAATTAGTAAACCTAAAGTTTGTGCCAATATCTATCTTTCAGTATATTCCATTTTTACTAAAATCTCAGCAAAATTTTGTGTGCATAGGTAATTTTATTCTGAATTTTTCTTTAAAGGAATGGGGCTATGGATAAGAGAGTTCAGCAAATGAGAATAATGTGGGAAGGATCTCTCACCATGACACTCAGAATTTTATGTAACCATATTAATTAAGACAGGAAGTACTGGAGGAAAAATGGGGGGGTTGACTTTTGATGATAGAGGAAGAGGAATTAAATGGAAGGAAGACAGCCTAAAGATACATGTTTTATACCAAAATGTCTCATAGCAGTACTGCTCAAATTGTTATTTTTTTTTGAGACAGGACCTTGCTTTTGTTTTGTTGTTGTTGTTGTTGTTGTTGTTGTTGTTGTTGTTTTAATCTTTATTGGTACATTAAATATACACATCATGATTGCACTCCATATGAGGATTTGTACCAGTATAAGACACAACTTAATTCTCATTTTTTCCCATAGCCCTACCCACCCTACCACGCCCCCATATACATAAAATTTGGTTCCTTACTTTTTTGTTACAATCTCAACATTTTCCCCTTTCACATACATTGAGCATTTTCTATTTCACAATATATAATATACAATGCTAGGACTCATTTACATCTTTATTTTCTCATACCAGAGAAAAGATGCGATATGTACCTATCTGTGCCCTATTTATTTCACTTATGAGGATATCCTCAAAGTATGTCCATTTAAGTAGAAATGATTCAAACTTATCATTTTTTATGGCAGAGTAGTACCCCATTCTATAGAAGAATCACAGCTTTTTTATCCAGTCTCCAGGACCTTGCTTTTGTATTTCATCCTTTAACTCACAGCAATCTCCTGCCTCTGCCTCCTGAGTGCTGGAATTACAGGCGAGCCACCATGCCCAGCATTGTGGTATGTGATACTGGTTGCTGATGGACATGAATCTCCACACCTGACATTGTTGTATGTGGTTACTGGGGATCAAACCCAGGCCCTTACACTTGCAAGGCAGGTGCCAGAACCACTGAGCTAAACCTCCAGCCCTCAAACTGTTATCAGGCTTAACAACAAAAATACAATGCATAAAAAGGAAAACTAAACAAAATTGATCACTTAAAAATTTTAAAATAATTTTCACTGTTGAAGGCTGTGTTAATATAAAAGACAAGTTCAGCTTGTGTGTATAAAAGACTATCAAAGAGGAGACTTATAGTGAAGGCTTAGGTCTGTGTGTCTTGTCTGTGCTCTTAGCTATATACATATACACTTGTGTTGAATTCTCATAGAGATGCGTATAGAAACACAAGGACACAAGGAGTGGTGGCAAGATTAAATTAGTGAAAGGCCAACATACTCCATGAGTCTCATCTCTGTCAATCTCCTATTAGCATACTGACAGCAAAATGTTATAATTATGAAACCATTACTAGTAGCAAAACCAACACCAGTTATACATAGTTCCTCTATGCTTATTGTTTTGGTAACTCATTATCAAAATATAATTATTCAAATCCAGTGTTTGATAAGAAACAAAGTTCTACATTTTTAAAGCATAAATACTTACCCGCCGGTTGGTGAAAGTAGAGTAACATTCTTTGACAAGCACTGTTTTGATCATGTCTAGATCCGTGAGGAATAAAACAGGTTGTCTACCTTCATATAACCTGTGTTGAAAAAACAGAGCTGATTTGAGCCTACATGAGAGATTGTGTAGGTGAGAACCTACCCAGGAATCCCTGGACTTTGATTCTGATTTGACAGGACCAACAATACACCTCATTCTAGTTAGAATTTCTAAACAGAAAGGACACTGAACTGTCCATAGAGTGAAGGGAAATATAGCTCAAGTAAGGAGCAGACATAAAGGAAAAAGTAGCTTTTCACATGTCATGTTACAAATTCCTTTAAGTCATTACTAAACACTGGTTTAATATAAATACTGCCAAAATTAAGCTTTTCTATATTTAAAATATTTTGGTATCAAGATTCGGGGTGTAAGGGATATATATTGTGGGGGAAATACGGCGTTAAAAGAGAAGGAAAAAGGTGGGGTGCACAGGAAAATGGGAGTAAATGAGAAGTAAGTCATGTCATATACTGGTACAAATTTTCAATGTTGATTGTGATCACAATGTGTGTATAAAATGTACCAATAAAATCAATTATTTAAAAAAGATTCTGGGTATCATTCAGTGCTTACAATGCATTTGTGAGGCTTAATTTTTTAAAATTCAAATCTTTACTGGTACATTATGAATACACATCATCCTCACCTTCGGTATTGAGAGTTCATACCAGAATAGAACATGACTTGTCATTTTTTCCCTTTCCCCCTGCCCTGCAACCCTCCACCCGCTATATACATAAACTTTGTTTCCTTTTTTCTTTACTACTAGCACATTCTTTTCCCCCTCATTATTTACCCCAACACCCTCTTCCCTTTTAAATATTTTCTATTTCACAATATTAACTATACATACTACTACTCATTTCCATCTTTATTTTCTCACACCAGAGAAAAGATGCGATATTTACACATCTGTGAACTATGTATTTCACTTTTGAAGATGTCCTGAAGGTACATCCATTTGAGTATGAATGACTCAGTCTTATCATTTTTAATGACTGAGTAATGCTCCATTCTATAAAAGAACCACATCTTCTTTATCCAGTCTCCAGTTGATGGATATTTTTGTTGTTTCCAAGATTTAGCAATCACAACCTGAGCTGCTTTTAATTCTTTTGTGTATATACCTAGCAGAGCAATGGCCTGGTCAAATGGGACCTCCAATCCTAGCTGTCTGAGAAATCTCCACTCTGATTTACACAGAGGTTGTACAAGTCTACATTCCCACCAAAAGTGGAGAAGGGTTCCTTTTTCTCCACAGTGTGAGGCTTATTTTTAAATCTCAAATTGTGAAAAGAGGTAAGTTAAATTTAAATTATGTTACTTTAATGTCAGTGATGATATCATGTAAGTAAAAAGTTAAAGACAAGTTATCTTATTTTCATAAATACTAACTATTGAATGGCCAGGGTGTGTCCTTGGATATCTATTGCTGTTATATTTTCTTGCCACTGTTTCCCATGGTTATTATGACCTATATAAAAGTAGTAGAAACCTGTGGTCAGTTCTGAGAAGGCTGAGAAATGATGAGCAAATTAGAGGTCAGAAAATGCAAAGTTTTGTCCAATGTGCTTATAGAACAAACTGTGCGATTACTCTTCCTTCTTAACCTTCTATGCCTCCAGTGTCTTTTAAATGGAATAGTGGTTGTGGCTGGCTCAAGCTTTCTTGAAATATCACCAAGGAAACACTGCACAGCAGAGCTCAGTGAATCAATCACATCAATATCTCTTTTTCACAGCCAGCAGAATGAGGAAGCACCTGTAAACTTACCTAGGCATCCTACATAAGTAATAACAGTAGTGTTCTAAACATAATTAGATTGAGGAACTTAATGCTGGTGATCTTTGGGATCTTTGGCAGGATAATCTTTCAAAAACTTCACTGTACACAGCTGCTTCCCAAGAGCTGGTGGCTGACCATGATATCATGCCAAGGTACCTGATTCTTAAAAGTCTGCTCATAGGAATTTTTATGGGTACTCACCCCCAAGTTTTTCCATACTTTTTATGGCACTCTATATCAAACATCCATGAACCCTGGGAAGAGAAACAAACTTTGAATCGATAGTTGTTCTGAATGAACTGAACCCATGTCTTCTTGTGGAATAAATGTGTGGCAACCTACAAATTCAGACTTACTGTCCCTCACTGGAAAGAAGATGGCAAGGGGCATTTACAAACTTATGAAGAGAAAGGAGGAAGAAGAGACATATACAAAATAACGAGTTTAAAATCACTATGGACTTTTTTCTCTCAGTATTGTACGTTTCAAGGAATTTATCTTTGTTTATAAAAGTTAAAAATTTGCCTGAGGAGTTTTTGTTTCTGCATATGTTGTCTGTAACCTTCTAACGCTGCTGGTTCAGCTTTTACAAGCCTGTATTTCTGCCACTCAGAAGGGAGGAGGCAGGAGGATCACTGGGAGTTTGAGGGCAGGCTGGACTGCATAAGGAGCCCTCACCTCAAAGATAAAATTTAAAAATAAAGTTATAAAGCTCTGTATTATGCCCTTCATGAGTACATGGACACAATGAGAGACTTTCTCTTGGACATGCATTATTTTATCTCCTCATTCACAATCTTTTTTCTTGTTCTCAAGAGCTTCCTTTAGAATGCTAGTTAGAAAATAAGCATACCACTGACCTCTTATTTTATCACTGTCCCCTTTTAATCTATCATATTTATATAAGCCTCTGGCATGTTTTCATACTCAATGAGGAAATGGCTCACTGCCACAACTGAAGAAAGTGTAACTACAAGAAGGAAATGAAATTACACAAAGCCAACTCACCCTATATATGTAATAGGAGAGAAGATTCCCAAGGAAAGGCAGAGGTTTGGGCCCAGGAATCCCGAGCTTCTTAAAATGTCCATGGGTGTAAGTCCCATATCTGAACAATGAAATGGAAATTCAGGTCAGGAGTTTAAGTCTCTATATATGTAAGAGATATACCAATCACTGGCTTGAGATATTGAACAGTCATCCAACCATGAAGGTTACATGTATATGACAAACTACAGAAAATCTGTCACAACAAAATTTAATTTTCTCAAAAAATTTACATTTTCTATGTCTTCTGCCATATCCACAGTGATCTTATAAAAATAATGAAACATACATAATTTAGCTGATTTTATGTTCTCAGACCTGCAGTTAATACTTGACAAACACAAAAACTTGAGTGCTCATGTGTGACTAACCTGGCATTTCTATAGACATATCTTTTGACTAATATCAATGTAAGAAAATTGCTCTTCCATGAGAAAGGAATGTACATTATAGAGCAAATAAGTGAAACTTTTCTGCTCTGATCCTAAAATTTTGTGAAACTTCACCTAATCAGAGACACATATATGGTCATGGAGAGTTTGTGGTGATACTATTCTTACCCACTACCTAGATTGTTTTTATATTTTTATTTTCCCATGGGTCATACAATTATTTGAGTGCCTGGAGTATCTGAAATCTTCCTTCCACAAAAACCCAATAATAGTCACACTGCACTTATGTCTAGAGCATGACAAATGAGGTGAAGCGTCCATCGGTCTCAAAGAAATATGAACACCTGAGAGGCACCCAAGCCTCGTTGAAAACAATCTTTCTGGCTTTAGCTCTATGAAAATTTATGTCAACAGAAAGATATTATGTGAAGAATGAATAACTACAGAATCCATTTAAAGGTTGTTCCCATCCTCATTGATTTGGGGGCACCAATTGGTGAGACTCACAAGTACAGTGTCAGGCCCACTTTTTATACAGCTGAATCTCAAGCCATTAGCATACTGACTCTTCAAATTAACTGTCTCTACACAAAATCCCAACAAGCAGGTGAATCTTGGGTGCAGTGCTAGTAGATAGTGCTGGACAATTTCCACATCTTAAAAACATTCCTCTCCAACATGAGTGACAGAGGACAGACAGTAGAAAAGAAGAGTCTGCACAAGGAGGCCACCTGCAATCATGCTGTCTTCGAGCTGCTAAGCTTAAAAATTAGCCACAGAACAGCAAATGATGAAAGCATGACTAAAAGTGTTCTGTGTATAAAAGTCTGAAAGTTCCTGAAAGTGTTTACCACTACCGATATGAGAACCTTCAAAATAAAGTTCATAAACCTTTCTACCGATAACAGTAGATGCATTATGCAACATAAAATATGTAACTAATACATAATTGAGCTATTTAAAGAAATCCATATTTCTTCTCTGTGGAGGAGTGCCAGGAAGGCACTATAGATATAAAATATTCTTTACACATGCAGTAAATATTAAAAGCATCATAGGACAAAATTAAAATATTGCACTAAAAGACAATTTTGTGAAATATCCTCAAGAGCACTTTATGGATACTGAAATCTCTCTTGAAGTTTTGTGCAAAGATTTAAAGTTTGATTCTAAAAATATATCACTTACAATTTAACAGTTAAAGGTTCTACTGGAAGAAACATTAATATTTAAGGATGAGTGGAGTGCCCAGGGAGGGTCACAGATGAAAGAAAAAGTGAGGCTACAATTTTCTATGAAGTCCAGACTGCACTGTCAAGTCTTGTGTACAGCACGGTGTGCATCAGGTATGGAGGAGAATAGGAAACACCCTAGTCTAGAGAGAACAAGAAAACCATACATCTCTCATAAAGACAGACTAGGCAAAGCAACGATCCAGGACAGGTGAGCATTGACCCATGGGACTTAGAATTTCTTAAGTTTTGAATGCAAGTGAGGTTCCAACTTCACATGTTGTCAGTTGTTTGGAAGGTTCAGTATTCTAGGTACAAACTAAGAGTCAATCACATATTCCTTAGGAACAAGTATTTCTTTACAGACACAGAAATAGGAAAATGGGAGAAGATTGCTCAAAACAGAAGTATGAGGATAACAGGAGGTCAGAGAGCAGGAGGATGGACAGTTACTCACATATAGAGAAGCACCACACTAAGAGCCAAAAAGATCCAGGTTTCTATGGAAAAGTCCATCAGATCCATTGTTGATTTCCTCACAGCCCTCCTGTGAACTTCCAGGCAGTTAATGCTGACCAAGCCTGGTGTTTCCTGTGGCAAATCAAAGAGGATAGGCTAGCTATTATATATTCAGGATAGGGAGGTGGGATGAGCCTCCAGACCAGTAAGAGGGCCTCTCATGCATAACCTGCCTCGGAGGAGTCCTGGACCCCATCAGGCTTGCCAACTGGCGTTGAAGCATGCACACTCAATTTAGATGACCTGTGTGAGAAATCAATAAATAAGAACTACATTACCCTCTGTGAGAAATCAATAAATAAGACCTACATTCACCTTTCTCCAGAGTATTTATTTTCATCAGAATCCTCAAAGATGCTTTCAGGTTAAATATGTGTCAACCTGTCCTTCTTTCCATGGCTATCCCATTTAGAAATATTTTAATCCATCTAAAGAAGATTTATCTACAGATATTTATCTATGCAGTTTCCTCAGTGTAACATCCCTGGAGCCACCTTGAAAATTCTAGTGGTTCTTTACTTTCAGCACAAACTCTATTTAGTTATTTTCCCTGACAAGTTGTTTCAATCAAAGAAAATCATTTATTCCTCAGATCAACTTCTATCTCCCTCGCATAATTTTATTATTGTCCTCTTCTCTTCATTTCACCACTGGTGGTTTCCATCTTTATAGTTCACTCACCAGATTATGAAAGTTCCAAAGAAATACACCAGATGTTATTATTCACTGATATGATTCTACTCTCTAAAAATTACTGCACATACATTGTGTATCCATAATAGACAGGTTGAGTTGAGCTGGATGAACATACTGACACCTGAATGTTTTCTTTGTACTCTTTGGGGATAACTCCATATTCCTAGATTTTTAAACCATAGAGGATATTGTTTTCCCAGAGCAACCAACATAAGCAAGTTCAGCTTGATCTGTGAGATGCTTTTAAGACAGCTCACCTGTGGACATCAGGAAATGGGTGACTTGGACTTGAAACCTCCACCAATCTGCATCAATTACTGCTGCTTCTCCCCAACCCCACTAAGTAAGCTGGTAGAGAAATGTAGACAGGTCCTTCACAAAACTGTCTCCATTTCTCAAGAATAATGCATTGGTATTTACCTAGGAAGAGATTAGTATGGTCAAATTGGGCCTTGAAGAATTAAAGGAGGGCTGGTGATTTAGCTCAGTGGTTCTGGTGCCTGCCTTGCAAGTGCAAAGGCTCGGGTTTAATCCCTGGTAACCATATACAACAATGCTGAGTGTGGAGACTCACGCTCGCCAGCAATGAGAACCACACACCACAGTGCCTCTCCACACCCACCAGCAATCAGAGTCACATACCACAGTGCCAGATGTGGTGGCTCAGGGCTGTCATCCCAGCACCTAGGAAGCAAAGGCAGGAGGATTGCAGTGAGTTCAAAGCTGAGCTCAGGGCCAGCCCGAACTACAAAAGTGAAACCCTGTCTCAAAAAATAATAATAATAATAATTAAAATAATTATATCACAGTGACATATGTGCACACATGTTTATAGCAACTCATGACATGGTTTCTTTTTTTATAAAATGGAGCATTACTCAGCTATTAAAAGTGATAAATTTGAGTCATTTATACTCAAATGGATGTACTTTGAGGACATACTCATAAGTGAAATAAATACGACACAGATATATAAATACCACATAATATCTCTGGTATGAGAAACTGAAAGTATCCTGGAAGTAGGAAAGAACAAATGCATTTATTCAGCCATGCAGTGATTCAAGGCTAAGTATGGGACAATCATATGTAGATATTGTCCCAGCTGTGTGCTGGAAGCCACATAGGATTCAACATTGCCTGATAAAGCTAGAAAAAATATAAACGAGCTGAGATGGTGGTGAACTTATGGCACACACACACGGAATCTCTAGAAAACCAAGCCATTCTGCAGAGATGTTGATAGTGGAATAATAAATATCCACAAAGGACAAACTTGAGAAACTCGAATACAATCTTCAGAAAAATTCCAATTTTAAAAATCAAGGGATTCTAACATATTTCTGATTCCTTTCTTTGACTTTTTTGAACTTGCTAATAGTCTCTAGCTACTGTCTATGTTTGCAGAGAAAGGAAATGTGATCCAATGAATCAAAGTAGTGTCCCACAAAATGTGGATCAAAACAAAACAGTGAATACATACCTAGGATACTGGGAGTACAAAAATTATTTTCTGCTTTCATACACTGTAATTCAACACCTCCAATTCCCTCATAAAGTTACAATGAAAATAATCACCTCTAAGAATGTGGCAGCCAACTGCTTGACTTTCTAGTCCTTCATTTTACTTTACTGCCCCACAATTTTCACCATGGGCTTCACAAAACTAAGGACACTGCTCAAAGTGGCAATAAAGACAGAACTTACTAATCACTGAGAGACTAAAGATATTAATGCTTAGTCTCCTTTAATGATCTCAGGTAAGGAGTAACATAGAACAAATTCTAATAGGGAAGACTAGAGTGCATCATATAACTGTGAATAAGTTAAGTGGTTCACCAAAAACCAAAACTGCCCTTACAAACTGCCCTTTTTGGTAACTGAACCATGATGGAAACTCATAAATATTTTCATTCTTCCACAGTCATTTTTCTTATGATCATATTATAACCAGGCCAAGTATCACCTTTTGCCTTCCTTTCTTATCTTACAATCTGTTCATAGTGGTTAAAACCTATATCCAAAACCATAAGCTAATCATTGCTATGTACTAAACATACAAACACCATTTCCTAACTAATTCTAAGAGTCTTGGTCTCCAAGGAGAAATATAGACATGAAATCACATCAAGATTCTGTCCCTTCTTTTCTGGAAACTTTGGACAAGAACGTATCCTTACAATGTGACTGATGTACAATGTACAATGTGACTGATGTACATATCCTACTGCAGTTAAATATCAGCCTCAGCTGTCTAATTTTAAAAGTAAGTGTCAATGATAGTGTGCTTAGGTCACGAAAGAGATCAAAACAGACATCCCTGGGTCTGTGACATTTATTGGTCCTGGAAACTTGAACCTCCATGTCTGGTTCCTGCTGCCTTTGTTTGGAGAGGAAGGATCACCTCCCTCCTTCCATCAATTTGGCTGTACATATCAAAATTCTACAAAAAAATAGAGAACAAAGGTCACAGAGTGACCCAAACTTGCCTAATATGTTTTCTGTAATAAAATGAGTTCATAGAAGTTTAGATTTTATTTGAAAGGTGATCAAAGGTTGAGAGTGTACTGCTGGTTGTTTATCCCTACATTTAACTATCTCTTTTTCTCATATTCTGGATGAGAAGCCAACAGTGAAATAAACCATTTAGGGGAGTAATTTTTTAATTTTTGTAGGGATAAGAATGATCTACTCAGCTGCAGAGATAGTGTTCTCAGGGGTATAACAATCCTGAGTCTACATAGGATCTTGAAGCCCACATGGGAAGAATTTTCTCTCACAATTCTCTTTCATCTACATTCAAATTTATTTTTAATCATTTTCACAATGCACCCTGGATAGGCTGTGGAAATACAGATATCAAGCATATGGGAAAAGGAGTGTTTACAAAGCACTTAAAGAAAGAATTCTTTCAAAAATATGTGTAAGAACCTTTGATCATGGGCAGTAAACTCCTGTCCCACCTGTTTTCAAATCCTCTCTCTGCATTAGCTGACTCATTACCTGTCAGCCAAATGGGTTTCCGGTCTCTTCTCAAGCAAGGACAGGCCCTATTTCATCCTGGGTATCTTCATTGCTCTCTCTGCCTTCTAGAACGGTCTGTTCCCCAGATGCTTCAATCCCTAAAACATCCTGTTTCAAATTAAAATACTGCATCCTAAGTGAGGCCTAGCCTCACTTGACTTTACTAGCTAAATAGACTGCTCTTTGCTTTTTCTCAGTTTTTCACATTGAAGGCTTTAATCTATAGCCACTCATTCTGTGGGTTACATTCATAGCATAAGCTATCTCCACAATTGGTATAATTCTGTCTCCCTCTGCACACCTGGGATATAGGCATGCTCAACTGTACAGCCTCATAATTAGTTTTTAATCTTTTATCATACGTATTTTTTCAGCAATTCAGGGATAAATGATTGTTGAAATGGTCTTCTTGTTAATTATGTCTGTTTTCATCAGTAAACTTTCTTTATAAGTCATGTACATGTCAGGTAGTGGTTGGATGTGACTTGGACTCCAATGTTTCATGTTTTGGGACCTCAGTTTCCACTCTGGTGTTGTGAATATAAAGTAGAACCTACACAGTTAAGCATACTGGAAAGGTGTCTCAGGCTCAGATCTCTAGTGTCTTGTCTTATCATGGCTCCTTCCCCTTTACAGATGATACTAACATTTAGCCACATATAATGTCTAAGACTGAATTATAATTAGTAAAACCTGTTCCATTGAACATAGAAAATGCATGAAAATCGTATGCGAACAGCCAGAATCTTCTTACCTCACTCCCAAGCCTTTCCCAGAATGACTTTGAAGATATAGGTAAGCTACAGTTAACAGTGCTGCTCTCTTGTAAAATAAAAGGTCCTATCAAAGAAACCCATCTATTAAAGTAATTATAACTTTTCCATGCCCTCAAGCTTCGGAAGATATAGGTAGACTACAGTTAATAGTGATGCTCACCAATATATCTTTGCTATGTGCCTCACTTCCACTTTGGATCAATATTAGTTAAGTGACTTACAACCATATAGGTGAATTACAGTTTAATTCACAACTACCCCAATAATGACTTTCTATAAGAAAAAAACACTTTTGCAAAAAAAAAAAGAAAGAGAGAGAGAGACCCTCAGTAGCAGTCTACCTTGTTGTCCCTCCTATCAAGAGATTTATCTCAGTAACCCTTTTCTACTTTTCAACCCACTTCATTCTTTTCAGTATCAGGGTATGGGGATGTTGGGAACCATGACAACTTATTCGGACTTAAGACTTACTTACTGGGATTTACTTACTTGGATTTGAGGATGTCTACCCTGCCCTGCCGGATCAGCTACTGGGATTACTGAGGACATCTGCCTCACCCTTTGAGATTTTAAACTACAAGGATGACTGCACTAAGATTATTGACCTTGGGACTTACTAGGACTTACTGGGATTAAGGATGTCTACCCTGCCCCATGTAATCTTCAACTACAGGGATTATTGTGGAATGCCCTGTCTTATGCATACTAGGATTATGGGTTGAAGGCTTGTTACCAAATAAAAGGTTTAGGTGAGCTCAGGTTATGGGTTCTTCTGCCCCCACTTCTGCTGCTGCTCTATCTGGCCCCTGGCTGTTGCTGCTTAGAGTAGCAAGAGTCGAGTCCGAGCTCAGCCTTTCTCCTGAAGGTTCTGACTTTGTTGTTTGTTGGTTACTGATTCTTTAACTGTGAGGCTTTTGGGGAATTGAAGTTCACCATGAGGATTCTGGCTGCATCCTCTTCCCCAGACTACCACAAGGGGACATCCCTGTGATTAAATAGAGTGGAAGTTACTACTTTGTGACAAATACTGGATTTTTTACTGAGATATTTGCAAAGAATCAGAAAGTTCTTTTGAATCATACCACACCTTGCACCACCTTTTTCTTATGTTACTATGCTGGTTTCACGGAAAATATTTTGAGTGGATCATGACATGTTTAGGTTATTGAGAAGTGTCATCTCTTTTCCATCAGTTGCATCATCAATTGCTCATGCATTTTCTTTATGTCAGAATGATAGTAAGTTGAAATTGAGGGCATGGAAAAGTTATAATGACTTTAATAGATGAGTTTCTTTGATGGGACCTTTTATTTTACAAGAGTGCTATTTTATGTGAAAATTCAACATATAAAAAGAGTACATTGCATGTTGTTTGTCTGGCAAACAAGGTCTTGAGTTCCTTCTCTGGCTTTTTTGAAGTTATGAGATGTCCTGATCTCTCATTACAGACAGATTTTGTGATGGTTTGCATACTTCTACTTAACTTTCAGGCTAGTGCTATCAAACACATCCAGTCCTGGAGCTCATGTGACAGGTTATGACATTTTTCTTTTTGGAGGCATGGCTTTACTATTATTAGGAAATGATTATGTACTCCTCATTGCAATTTAAGGACTATTTTACTTTCACATACTAAAAGCTTCTGTAGCCCTAAAAAATGAATGATTCCACATAAGAGCACTGAATTTAATATGTACTAAGTTTTTTTCTTCAGTAATGGAGAGAGATGTTAAAAGATACTCTCCAAGCCATGTAACAGCCTCACTAGGCATTCTCAAAGTATAGGTATATAAGAATCACACAGGAAGGAGCAATACACAATACAAGAATATGACTCCATTATTTGATTGAGACTGGCAGGAAAGACTCACTGGATGAAACTTCTCTCTGAGTCACACTGGGGAAAGGTATCTCTGGAACAGAGACAATGGTAAGTCATAAATACAGTCCCCTGAAGTACCTGCTGCAAGATATTCTCTTCTTTCTCTGCCTCACTAGACATGTTAAGAAATAATTGTTCAGGTCTTTTGATCATTAGCTTAATTTTGTTTGTCAAAGGTTCTCTTCTTAAACCTTGTTTTGATAGCAGAAGTTAATTGCAGTTTTTTGCTTGCAGAAATAGCTGTTTGTTATAGATGTTATAATGGGAAATGTGAACACAAGACAAAACATTGGTAATTTGAAAAACCTAGGAACAAGTTCCAATAAAGGGGGCTATTTTTCTCAGACTGATCTTCTGATCACACTCCAGTTAGCAGCCAGCTGCTCTTCAAGAGGAAACCGCAAGTGATGTGCTGAGATAGCAAAAGCAACAAAGGAAAGTTTACAGCATCTTTCTGCCCTTTTTATCCTATACAGATTCCTGGGAGTAGGACAGTGCTAAATCAACTGGTGCATTGATTTCCTAATCACATGCCATTAATTCCAGCATCACAAAGTCTAGATTCAGACACCTCTGAAAAACCCACCCATGACCACATGAGACTTTGAGGGAACATCCAGGCCCAAATCACACAGACGTTCTTTAAAATTTTCCCACAAGATTAACCTAGTGACTTTAATTCCAGTTTCCAGAAAAATCTCAGGGAAAGACCAAAATGTAGACCAAATTTCTGACAAGCATCACACACATGGCCTGAAATCCAATCATGAATAGAGTGTCTGGTCCTAAATGAAACCTCTTTAGCTTGCTCCTTACCATCTGCATTTCTATAAGTGTTCTGACACCCTGATTCTCCCATCTAAAACTGCATGAAGCAATTTAGTGCTCCTCTATCTGAGTTTCTTTATCAAATCTTTCCAAAATTATCATGCAAGCCAAGGCCAAATGCTTCTAAATCACATGATTAGGTAGTCATAGAAGTGAACCCACTTCTCTTGACTTCAAAATATGTCCTACTCACTTTTTCTTTGCTGGAACTAAGTTACAGACACAGACTAAGGAACAGAAGATTATATTCATTAACATTTTCAGAAGTTTCAGGTCACGTACAACCAGCTCAATGGAAATACAGCATGGTGAGGAAAAGCTAATCACATCCTGATGGCCAGGATGCAGACAGAGAAGCGAGGGCCATGTTAAACAAATACAACTTTCTTTTTTTTAAAGATTTTTTTTAAGATAGGGTTTCACTTTGTGGTTCAGGCTGGCCCTGAGCTCAGCCTCAAACTCACATCACAGCAATCCTCCTGCCTCTGCCTCCTGAGTTCTGGGATTACAGGTGTGAGCCACCAAGCCTGGCACTGTGGTATGTGGTACTGATTGCTGCTGGGGTGAATATCCATGCCCAGTATTGTTATGTGGTTACCGGGGATCAAACCTGGGTCCTTGCACTTTCAAGACAGGTGCCAGAACCACTGAGCTAAAATCCCCAGCCCAAGAAATATAACTTTCTATGTCAGGCCCCAGTGGACCATTTCTAAGCAGACCCCCTCCCTGTTTTAACAGCAAGCAAAATCTAGTTACCCTAAGATTCACTAAACTTCCAAAAATCCCACTTCTGAGCTCATGTGAATTTGGGAGCCACCACTGCTATAAAGCAGAATATTAAGTGATGGAAAAATTCTGTATATTGGTTGTGACACAAATGTACACACATGGTGAGTTTTCATGGATCTACACACTCACAAAGACAGAGAAAATAAAATGATAGATCAAGCTAATGAAGTTTAATCAAGCTGTGTGGATTATATCAGTACCAATCTAAAGATACTATGTGCTATAATTATACTTCTACAGATAGACTCAACAACTACTCTTTGATATTATTCAAAGGCTTCTGCACAACAAGAAAACACACCAACAAAGCAGAAAGTCAGCATGCATTTTCAGAAAATATTTTACCAGCTGTGCTTCAGAGAAATGAATACTCTCTAGAATACACAAAGAACTTAAAAAATCAGCCACTCCCAAATTTAAAGACCCAATTCAAAAATAGGCATCTAAGAGAGGAGGGAAAATGGTGGAATGGTAAATATTGGCAACCACTCCCTCCCTGTAATTTGTTATTTCTAAATCAGAATATAGCAGTTTAGGGAGAAAGGAAAATGAAAAAAAAAATCAAAGAAAAAAGAGAGCAGAGCAATTTAAATCAAAGAAATCTGAGGCAAATATTTAAAGAGAAAGAAAAGTGAAGAGGGAGCAAGAGAATAAGTCCCCACTCTGAGCCAGGACCACAGCAGGGGAGGAGCAGCTGAGCCTGCCAAGACTCCCACACCAGGGACTTCTGGCAGCGTACAGTGCACCTTCAAGAAACAGGCCAAGGGAGACGACAGCAACTGCTGCCTTAAACACCTATAACTTTGTTCCTGAGAAAGGACAAAGGATCCTAGGAGTCAAACAAGGAAGCCCTGTCCACCTCTCCAAGAGATAGAGGATCACTGCCACTGAGAAGGTGAACCTGAGCCTCCCCAAAGGAGACAAGAGCAGCATCTATACACCCCCACCCTGCAGTTCCAGCTTTTAGCCCCAGGGTTCATTACACTCATCCTTGCATTCCAGCTAACTTCCGCCCATATTGAAGAGACACATGCCCACTCAGTGACATGCAAACTTCAACATCAGTGAGTTTCTGGGCCCAGTGCCACCTGCAGGACATTGGACTCACTTTAGGAGGGAAGGGCACCTGTTACTTTCTTTTCTTTAATTGATATCTTTATTGGTACATTACATGTACACATCATGATTGCACTCCATAGGAGGATTTGTACCAGTATAAGACACAACTTAATTCTCATTTTTTCCCATAGCCCTACCCACTCAACCACACCCCCTATATACATAAAATTTGTTTCCTTTATTTTTTGTTATAATCTCATTATTTTTCCCCCTTCACCTTACTTTACATTGAGTTTTTCTATTTCACAATATATAACATATAATTCTAGGACTCGTTTACATCTTTATTTTATCATACCAGAGAAAAGATGTGATATTGACCTATCTATGACCTATTTATTTCACTTATGAGAATATCCTCAAGGTATGTCCATTTAAGTATAAATGATTCAAACATATCATTTTTATGGCAGAGTAATACTCCATTCTGTAGAAGAACCACAGCTTTTTTATCCAGTCTCCAGTTGATGGACACTTGGGTTGTTTCCAAGATGTAGAAATCACAAATTGAGCTGCTATAAACATGGGTGCACATATGTCACTGTGACATGAGTCTTTTAATTCTTGTGTGTATATACCTAGTAGGGTGATGGCCGGGTCAAATGGGACCTCCAATCCTAGCTTTTAGAGGAATCTCCACACGGATCTCCACAGGTGTTGTATGAGTCTACAGTCCTACCAACAGTGGAGAAGGGTTCGTTCTTCTCCAGAACCTTGCCAAAATTTGCTGTTGGCTGATTCTGAAATGGAAGCCATTCTATGTGCAGTGAGATGAAATTTCAGTGTTGTTTTCATCTACATCTCTCAAATGACTAATGATGTTGAGCATTTCTTCATAGGCTTCTTAGCTGCTCTTACTTCTTCCTCTGAAAAATATCTGTTCATTTCAGATGCCCATTTTTGAATTGGGTCTTTAAATTTGGGTGGGTTGGGCCGGGGAGTTAGCTCAGTGGTTCCGGCGCCTGTCTTGCAAGCACAAGGACCCGGGTTAGATTCCCCGGTAACCACATAACAATACTGGGCATGGAGACTCACACCCAGCAGCAACCAGTACCACATACCACAGTGCCGGGCATGGTGGCTCACGCCTGTAATCCCAGCACTCGGGAGGCAG
>PVIR01022968.1:0-27573 GCA_004026965.1 Petromus typicus | reverse complement strand
TCTCCGAACTATGAGTGTGCATTTGTCCATTTGTTTGACTTCTGTCAGTATTTCTTATTTTTATTTTATACGTGAATTTAGAATTGTGTCCCTTTGTTAAATGGACGCTTTTTATCATTATGAAATACTGCCTTTCTAATAACTGTCTTGCTGTAAAGCCTCCTCTGGATGATTTTAATACAGCCAGGCCAGCTTTCTTTTTGTTTACATTTCATGATTTATCTCCTTTTTGTTCTTTTTTGATGTCTCTGTGTAATAATATGCAAAGGTGTCTCCTGTAAACATAATCTTTTAAAGAAGTGATTCTGAGGGATTTAGCTCAGTGGCACCTCATCCTGGTCCCAAAAGAAGAAAGAAAAATAAATACAGATTCTGAACATTTTGTCTTGTTTACTGCACTTACTTAACAAAATCATTGACATGGTTGGATTCAAAACATTCTCTTGCCATCCATTCCTGGTTGTCCCATTTTTTCTAGGGACAAGAGCCTAGTACTGAAAATGATAAACACACCGACAAGACATTTTTTTTCTTTGAGTACCTGGGATCGAGCTGAGGACGAGGCAGGCTCAGTGCTGCTGAGAGTTTCTGATTCACATTGTTATGCTTTCTTTCCTCTTCTGTCGTCTTTCTTTCTTTCTTCCGCTCTCTCTCTTTCCCTCCCTTCCTTCCTTTCTTTTTAGTACTGGGGATTGAGCTCAGGAACTTGCACAGCCAGGCAGGCATGGCACCAATGAGCTAAATCTCTGGCGCCTGACCGGAATTTTAAAAGATCGAAATTAAAAAAAAAAAAAAAATTCTGGCATAGTGGTACCACACCTACTTTGGAAGCATAAGGGCCAGAGTTTGATGCCTGGTACCAAAAAAAAAAAAAAGTCTGGCACTGCAAGCTACAGAGAGAGGCAGACTGGCACTGGGCGGGGGCCTGGGCATGAACGAGGGAAGGGGCGGACTATCAGGGGTCGCAGGAAACCAATGTTCCAAAGCTAATCACAGCAGTGGCTGAACCATGCTAGGGAACTCCCACAATTCACTGACTTGCACATTTATTCTAAGTGAACTTCTGTAGCACTTAAACTATAAGTCTAAGTACAGTTTAAACTCAAAGGGAATTAGTAGATGGGAAAAAATGAGATTCTTCCAACCTGAGGACCACAGCCCACCTTGGCAACAGCAGCCTCAGGACCAATTGTTTTCTATTTCCAGGGCCACTGCCACCTTCAGTCTGTGCAGCCTGCACAGTGACCAGAGCCTGCACAGTGACCAGCCACCAGGAGGAACAGGTAAGCTGGGCCCCACAGTACGACGGGTGCAGACGTGCCCAGTGCATCTGTCAAACATGCACACTCAGGCAGAACACAGAGAACCCTGGAGAGGGCGTGAGGGAGACAGACAGGAGAGCAGAAAATCGGGCAGGAGGCTGGAAGGCACCAAAGGACTTGCCGATGCTAATAAATTAGGAAAGGGGCCACCTTCCCGAGCTGGGGGGAAATGCACCTAGTCACTCAGAACAAGAAGACTAGGGAAATCAGTAGGAGGGGCTCCTCCAGGGTGAATTAGGTCCTAAACACAGAGTCGCTAAAGCTAGGTCAGCGTGTTGGGGTAAAAGATAGGTGAGCAGGGACAGTACACAAGCCGAAAGAGCCCGGTCAGAGGTACCAGAGACAGTGGTGTTCCTGCACGCGGAGCTGCGGGAGAAGGAGGTGGGTCATGGTGTGACGTGTGAGCCAGGAACTCCCCAGAGCGGCAGAGAGAATGCACAGAAGCAATGGACCGAGGACTTTGCACCCTAGGGCCCAAGACACCCACAGACCCCAGCAAGGACTGCTGGAGACAATTCCTAGAAATATCACAACTGCTAAGAGACAAAAGATGGAACCTTACAGCACCCAGAGAGACAGGCATGATCTTCCGCGGAGCAAACGTGACACCCACAAAAGATGACCAAGATGAAGGTGGCTGGACAAGAACTCGGCATCTGACAGCACACAGACACAAGTCCACACGAGTGGAGAATCTTACTCCAGAGAAAATGTCTTTCAGAGAATGAAGGAGGAAAGGAAGGATTTTGAAGCCAACGCCCCCTACTTCCCACCTCCCAGAAAACACAAAACCAGAACCAGCGAGTGCTGCCACCGGTGGAACATCGCTAAACACTGAAGCAGGCTTTCAGGACGGAAGACCGTGATTCTAGTGTTACAGACAGCTATAGAAGGTAAGAAGATACGAGGCGGCCAGACAGGGCTGAAGTGAAAACACACTACGAGGAAGGCCAGAGTCGTATCAAGATAACCACAGCAGCACCAGGTCTCCGCACTTCCCCAGGGGAGGAGATAAGTAACAGCGCTTGACCTGGTGCAGTCTAGGTGGGCCTTTGCTGCCTCTGTGGGTGATGGAGACCTCCAGGTCTATCGCCTCCTTGCCAAGCCCTTTGTTTCTTGGGATCGCTATTAGTGACTTTAGCAACTGTACTTTAACCTTATTGGGTGATCAGAGTTGAAAGCCATGTTGTACCCACAGGGTTTTTGCTATATAAAAACTTCCCTGTAGCCAGGTGTGGTGGCTCACGCCTGTAATCCCAGCACTCAGGAGGCAGAGGCAGGAGGATTGCTGTGAGTTCAAGATTAGCCTGGGCTACATAGTGAGTTCAGGGCCAGTATAAACTACAAAGCAAGACCCTGTTTCGAAAAACTAAAACAAAACAATAACAAAAACTTTCTTGTAAAGTGGGGTCCTCGGGACCCCTTCTGCCTCTCAGAAGCTCCCTTCTCAATATTTTCCTATTCTTAACTTCCATTGTTCCTAGAATTCATTCTTCAGTTTTAAAGAACACAAACTCGAGGTATCAGACATCTAACAGGCCGGGAGTTGTACTATTTCCATTATGTTACCTGGAGGCCCTATTTCATGGCCTATATCACTAGCTGTCTTGAAGCTGTTAACAAATTTGGGCCCTAATAGGGTTAAAGTATAGAAAACAGGAGTGACTGACTGTGTGTAACCAGGGATAGAACTCAGGACTTTGTGCTTTCCAGGCAGGCATCATGCCACCGAGTGACATCCCTGGCCCTAAGAAAGCAATTCTGAGTGGAATACACTGACTCACACGTCCTGAGGGAGACAGCAGCCACCGGCAGCAGGGAGAGTCAAAGGGCTCCAGAGAGAGGAGATTTTACGTTGCTTCTGTGGTTTCTCAGAGAAAAGCAGGCAGCACACTCGAGGCACAAAACAGAATTAGAGTAACAGCCTCTTGTGACCCCAGAGTGTTCACCCTGCTCACAGGCAGCAAGCTGAGAGGGGCACGGAGGGAGCTCTGTCCAGCAAGGCTGAGCAGGGCCCCAAGGCTGCTGATGACCTTGCCTGGGGTGCGGCATGCAGACGAGCAATGGCAAACTCACCCACATGCACAAAGATTAAATGCCATGCGCCCAAACCCCGCTGACACAGTACCTCACCAGGAAAGCACAAGAGGAAGGCGCCCAAGTCACCCAGTGGAAGGAACAAAGTCAGAGTGCACTGGGGTGGGGGTGGGGCTCCCACCTCCCCCCACCGCAGTTGTCCCCTTGGGTTCCTGCTGCTGGACCCAACCTGGAAGACGTGTGGCCCGGACAGCGAGCATCAACAAGGGCTGCCAGAGTGACCTGGGCCACAAAACAGAACAAAACTTCCAGGGCCGCTGTGGGGTTCCAATGCCACCAAGCAGGAAAGGGGCTCGGAAGGTGCAGAGATGACATCACCCCAGAGGCACCCGAAGGTGCCGCCCTCTCAACAGCGGGCAGGGCTGGGGAGACAGCAAGCAGGGGCCTGGGCACCCCGACACCCAGACGGACGCCCGAATCCCCACCTGCGCATCTCACCGGACCAGGGCGTAGTACTGCTGGGTCAGGTCGCTCCATTCAGTCTCAGACAGGGCCCCCGAGCTGCTCTCCAACCTGTCAATGTCCTCGTGCTCCTGATCCCCCAGGTAGGCCTGGCACACCCGGCAGGCCATGTCCACCAGCTGCCCCGGGAGGCCCTTGCGCTTCTCACCAGCACCCTCAGGATCTGAAACCCAAGCAGAGGTGCTGGCGCAGGTCCGCCGCAGGGACACAGTCACCCACGCCAAGCTGCAGGGCACCTCGGGCAACACCCACTGCTGGGCAATGGCCTCTTCCCTCCCGTCTGCCCACATCTGCTTGCTGCGAGCGCACTGCCCAGGGTGCACACTTGTGCTCTCGGCTCTGGATCCATCAAGCCCTGAAGCCCGGGCTCAGGAGCACGGATGGATGTGGGTCTGAAATGCCCCAGGGATGTGGGCTGCATACCACCCAGCCAGCCGTGGGGAGCCCAGCGCTCCCAGCTGAACAAGTGGGGCTCAAGCCTGGAGGTCGGGAGACCGCCGCAGAGACTGCAGCAGGTTCGTGTGGTTCTGTTGAGGGGAGCTCCTCAGAACACACAATGACCCAGCTTGCCGTAAATGATGCGCCCCGAGTGTCAAAGATGGAGGAGCGTGGATATCACCTTTCCTTCCTAACAGGAAAAGCTAATGAAACAGAAAAATCGGCTGCTCTGTGAAGTGGTGAAGTCAGAGGAAAGCCAGGATCCTCACAAGTGGAGAGACATCCAGGCTGACTGGGAGAAGTACAGGCAATGGAGAAGAGGCCTCTGAAGCCAAGCGAGGCAGGGCAGGAAAGTGCGCTGTGCGCCTCAGCAGGCAAGAGGGTGGGAATGGGCCAGGGATTTAGCTCCACGGTTCCGGTGCCTGCCTAGCAAGCGCAAGGTCCAAGTTTGATCCTTAGTAACCACATACCATAATGCAGGGCATGGTGGCTCATGCCTGTGGTCCCAGCACTCAGGAGGCAGAGGCAGGAGAATTGGTGTGAGTTTGAGGCTTGCCTGGGCTACATGGTGAGTTCAGGGCCAGCCTGAACCACAAAGTGAGACCTTGTCTCAAAAAAACAGGCAGTACTTAGAAGGGACTATGAACAATCAAATTATTAATGGAAAATAAATTAATAAATTAATGACCTAAGCACCCACCACACTTCAGAAAATGAACAGATTAAATCCAAAGTAAGCAGAAGAAAAGAAGTAATAAAAATTAGGGAAGAGATCCATAAAATCCAAAGGCAGAAGCCAATAGAGGAAGAAAAATCAATGAAACCAAAAGCTTGTTCTTTGAAAAAAGCAGTAAAATTAGTAAATGTTTAGCCAGGCTAAGGAAAAGGGCAGAAAACACAAATTACTAAAAGGGGCAGTGCTACATCTCCACAGACATAAAGAAAGCAAGAAAGTGGGTAAAGCGACCAGGGAACTGGAAGGCCTATGACTCTGCCAAACTCACGCCAAACAGACACTCTGAATGGGACTTGTCTTGGTTATTTTCTCAGTGCTGGAATGTCCGACTCCCACAGGTTAAAGGAGGAGAGATTTATTGTGGCTCAGGGTTTCAGTCCAAGCCAGTGGGGCCCAGCAGGGGCAGGAGGCAGGAGGCCAAAGGGAAACAGCTCATAGCAGGGTAGGCTGGAAGTCAAGAGTGGCCAAGAGAGGAGGAGGCGGAGGCGGAAGAGATCCTCCTCGGCCACTCCTCTCATCAAGCTCCCCTGCCGAGTCACATTTAGCTACAAATCCCCGGATCTGGGCATCTGCCTCGACCCAGTCACCTCCCAAAAGTCCCACCTCTAAGCACGTAGGCTTTGAAGGGACATCTAGTTAGGAACCGTGACAGGCTATATGTACAAGGAAATTTTACTCAATAACTAAAAAGCTTCTGAAGCAAGCTTCGCCGGGAGGTGATGAGAACTGGAGTGGGGCCCAGCTAGAGGCCGTGGGCCGTCGCAGGCTGAGCCAGGGGACCGGTCTTGCCCCTGACCCCTTCCTTGGAGCTCTGGCTCGTTGCTCCCTCTCCTTCCACCACCCCGCAGTCTGCCGTTGTGATACTTCTCCTCCACAGGAAACCTGCGGAGCCAGCTGACTGCGACCAAGACCTCCGGAGCCAGGAGCAAAATAAACCTTTTCTTCTGTTAAGTTGCTTTTCGTGGCAATGGAAAGTTAAAGCAGAAAATGAATGTGTATGGGAGAAATTATATTAATCCTCTGCAATTATCTTAATCCTCTACAAGAAACTGTGCTGAACCCTTTCTATGAGGTCACACTACCCGGATGCGGAAACCGGAAGGGTGATGGGGGGTTGGCTCAGCGGCACCGCGCTGCCTGGCAAGCGCAAGGCCCTGTGTTCAATCCTTGGTGTCAAAAATAAATAAACAAAATGAAATGAAACCACAAGGAGAGGAAGCTACAGATCTGTATGTCTCTGAACATAGATGCAAAAATCTCAATAAAATATTAGTAAATTCAATCCCACAGTAGAAAAATAACTACACACAAATACGGCAAGATTTGTCCAGGTTATAAAAGGCTGGCTTGACATTTGAAATTCACCTAGTGCTGGCTCGGTTTCTGTTATAATGTCCTGTGCCCGGCTTTCACCTCGGCATGAATACTCTGGAGCAGTGGAGTTCACATTTCTCCTTTCTAGTCTGAACATCCACCATGGTGCCACATCTGATGACACCAAATTTAACTCAAACATTTAATGAATCACAACAGGTCAAGAAAATAGTTACACTCTCAGCTGGCAAAAAAGCACGACAAGATCCAATACTCATTAGTGATAAAAACTCTCAGCACACTAGGAATACAGAATTTCTTCAACATAATAAAGAATAATTACAAATCCATACAGTGGGGCCAGGGATTTAGCTTAGTGGTTCGGGCATCTGCTTGGCAAGCGCAAGCTCCCAAGTTTGATTCCGGGTGTCATATACCACAGTGCTAGGCGTGGTGGCTCATGCCTGTAATCTCAGCACTCAGGAAGCAGAGGCAGGAAGATCGCTCTGAGTCCAGGCTAGCCTGGGCTACATAGTGAGTTCAGGGTCAGCCTGAACTACAATGCAGGATGCTGTCTCAAAAACAAACAAACAAACAAAACAAAACAAAAACCAAACACATACAGTAAGGATCATACCTAATGGTGAGAAATCAGCAGGCCTCTTGCTAGGATAAGGAAAGAGGCCAGGCCATTCCTCTTTACACTGCTTTCCAGCATTGCACTGGAAGCCCTGGCTAAAGCTGTGGGACACAAGAAGGAAATGAGAAGTACAACAGATTGAGAAGGGAGACACGATAACATGATTGTGTAGAAAATCCAAAAGAATCAAAGAAAAATAAAACAAAACAAAGCACATGAGGTAATAAATGATTATGGTCCATCACTTTCCTGTACAACAGCACTAAACAGTTGGAATTTGAAACTAAAGCAATATTCCATTGACATGAGCATGCCAGAGATGAACTAGGTAGGTATAAATAAATCCAACAAGATATGTATAAGATCTATATGAAGAAAACTATAAAACTATGAAGAATGTGGTCAAAAAACTAAATAAATGGAGTGATATTCCATACACACAGTAGGGGAGATGAAGTTTTATCAAGACATCCAGAAATTCTTCCCATCTGGCCTATACACAATCCCAATCAAAATCACAGCAAGTTATTTCACAGTCATGGACAGATCGGTGCTAAAGTTATGTAGAGACCAAGGGCCCAAACAGCCAACTAGCACTGAAGGAGAAGGGTGAAGTCAGAGGACTGGCACTGCTTGTCCCCTGGAGCTGGACTTCTGCAGTAGCCATCATGGTGAGGTGTTGCTGAGAAAATACACAGGTTCCTGGAACAGAACAGAGACCACAACCACACAAATCAGTCACCTGATCTTTGACACACAGTCAAAAGGAGCAACGGGCAAAGGCAGACTTTTCAGCCAATGGTGCTGAATGACTGGACGTCCATGTGCAACAAAATGTCACCCTTGTCCTAGAAGGTAATTCCCAGGGCATCACAAGCCTTTGAGGAAAGTGCATAATCAGAAGGTACTAGAAACGGGAGAACATGGCCGCACACACCTTACACGGTGTTCAGAGGAAACAAAGAGCCTTGAAACAATCGGAAGAAAGTGAACAGCGGATCTGAGCGGACACATCATCAAAGTAGAGGGACAGAGAGCGTCACACAGAAAAAGGTGCCTAACAGCGGGGCCACCGTGGAACTGCACATTAACATGACAATATGATACCAGGACAGACCCAGCAGAAGGCTGGAAATCGTAATGCTGCACCCTGTGCAGACAGGAAGGTCGACAGCGGGACTCGGCGCACTGGCGACTTGTGAGGAACGCAAAGCAGCCGGGAGTTTCTTAGTAAACTAATCACATTCTTGCCGCATTATCCAGCAATCACACTCCTTTGCAGTTCTCTAAATGAGCTGAAAACTTAATCATGCAGAAACTCCCATGCAGACGTCGGCAGCAGCTTCACGCGTGCAAAGCAGCAAGATAGCCCGTGGTGGGTGGGCCAGACCACGCGAGTCCGTGTGCACTGAAAGCAAACGAGCTATTGCTCCGGGAAAAGACGTGAAGAACCTTAAATGTTTGCCATTAAGAAGTGACTGGGGCCAGCCTGAGAAGGCCACATCTGTGTAATTCCAAGTGTGTGGCACTCTGGGAAAGCCAAACCAGCCAGAGCAAAAGGACCAGGCCCAGCAGGTCACAGGTGAGAAAGTGCTGTCAGTCCAAAGAAGGCAACTGCTCCAACTTCAGCAGTGTTTGCCATGTCCACATCCAATCTACAAACGTGCTCCTTCTCCACCTGCCGTGGACTGGTGCTGCCCGATTCACAAGTCACTATTTGCCAAAATATACCCATTAACTTTTGATAACTTTTGATGGACTTCTGGGCATGGTAGCACTCGTCTGTAACCCCAGTTGCTTAGGAGGCAGAAGCAGGAGGACAACATGTTTGAGGAGCGTGTAGGCAGTCTAGCCAGACCCTGTATCAAGGGACCCTTGGATTCAATCTCGAGTTACTGCAGAAGAACAACAAAGATCGTATCAACATTTGGATTAAGACCTTGGGGCAAGTGCCTTGCTTCGGTGCGCACAGGGGCCAGGTGGTGAGGAAGCCTCTAGCGTTGCTCCAGTTTGCCACAAACCTAAAATTACTCTAAAAAGCACATTTTATTAAAGGGAACAAAATCTTAAAAGCATGTGGTCGCACTTGTGTTCCTACACTATTCAAGAGCTAAGGCCATTGCCCTCCTCAGGCCCCTCTGCAGAGAGGACTGAGGCTGCTGGGTTCCTGGACCCACAAGTGACACAGGATGAGGTGCTGCAGTGTCGTGGAGGTGCCGGAGCTCTGCAGGAGGGTTGTGATGTAGCAGCCCCACAGACTGCAAGGTACAGCATGAATCAGAGACCGTGTCTCGTTCAGATTGCCCAGTCACTCTGCTAGACCCCGCCCCAGCGGTCCCAGACCCCGCCCCAACGGTCCCAGGCCCTACCCTCTGCACCTGTCCTGTCACCCTCTTCGTCTGCCCTGGCCTCCTCTTTCTGGCTCTTGGACTTGTGTCTCAGGAAGCTCTGGGGGCTGACGACCCACTGGAGGATGCTGGAGGCCATGGTGCGCCGGAAGTCATCTGGAAGACACCAAGGCTCCCTGCCTGTCATCTCCCCTGTCCTGCTCTCAGGCCCTAGCCCACATCTCCTCCCAGACCCCACACACCACACCACCAGGTCCCTCCCTGATGCCACGTAGCCGACCCTGCTGCAGCCCAGCGTGGGGCCTGAGCTGGGGTCTCCCGCCTTCTTCCCCACCTTCACCACAGGCCCACCTTAGTGAACGGAGGACCCCGGTGGCCCCGTCACTCACTCACAAACTCCTGCTTCTCGCTGTCTGTGCAGAGGTCATAGCAGCGCGGGAAGAAGTTATCGGGGTTCGCCTGGATGAACCATGGGAGGCTCCTCATGTTCACACACAGCCCGAGCTCCAGGGACAGAAGAGTCAGGGCCCGCGGGGCAGCCGGTGCCTGCCCAACCGGGGACCCAGCGTGGGCTTCACCTGTGCAGCCCCAGGAGGGGCTTCGGAGGCCCTGGGACTCCCCAGACACAGGGGTGTCCTGGGGTTGAGGCTAGACAGCCAGCCAGCCAGCCTTGGGAGGGAGGAGCCAGGCAGGGGCCGGAGCCCAGCAGCCCCAGGGTCCCTCTCCACGGCAGACCAGCCAGCTCACGGCCCCAGACCACACTCTCCTACCCACCTTGGTGGTGAAGGACGCCGTCTTCCCATAGTGGTTCAGCATCTGGTCAGAGCTCAAGTTGTTATAGTCGACGACGTCCCTTTTGATAGTCCAGAGGAGGTTTGGTGTCTCGTTCCTTACCAACCTAGACTGGCAAGGAGAACCTCTGTCAACACCCAGCACTCACAGTTCCTTTCCTGTGGACAGCTGGGCAAAGCCCAGCAGAGACGGTGACACGCCTGGAACTTCCGCGCTCTGGAGGCTGAGGAAGGGGGACCACAAGTCTGAGCCCCGCCCAGGCAACTTGGTGACGTTCCAGGCGACTTGGAGAAACCCAACGCCAGAACACAAGGAGACGGTAAAAGGCCGGGGCTGGGTGCAGTGTGAAGGCCCTGGGTTCAGTGCTGTGACCGCACTGTGACATTTCCTAACGGCAATAGGAACGAGAGAAATATAACAGAGGAAAAGAAGAGAAAAGACAAGACGCTGCTTGGCTGCTGCTTGCCCCAGCTGCTGTGAGTTGAGTCGACTGAACTTTAAAAGAAGGTAGGACACTGTTCTGCTTGCCCTGTGAAGTTACAGCTTGTGTTTTCTACTTGTTTCCTGTAGATAATGCTGGACCTCAAGAAAAGGGATGCTTTGCCTCGTTAGATTTATTTTACTTGTAGCTTTTACAGAAACGACAACAGAGTGCTTGTTTGAACTAACCAGATCACCAGAGAATGAGACAGACGATTATAAAACCACTATAAAAGTGGCAGTAGGACTGAGCTCATGGCCGAATTTACAAGACTGATTTAGATCAAAGTTCAGGTCTCCTGGAGTAAACTTTCGTATTTTACGAGTGGGGGATCCGGCGACATTCTGAATGCTTGGTTTCAGCTGTGGGCCACACACTCCTGACGGCCCAGTCATGCGGGTATGGGAGCGACTGCGACCTCACAGGCTCTCTCCCGAGAAGGCGGCCATGACCCCTGCCTGGGCCCACCGTGTGGTCTCAGCTGCCCTCCCCAGCTGGCCAGGAGCGGCTTGAGGGAGCTGCACTGTGACCAAGAGCAGAGCCTCCAGGAAGAGTACTCCTGAGAGGTGGGATTCCCCACTGCAGAGCAGGCAGAGGGGGCTGGGACACACGCACACCTGTAGCTGGGTGTCCTTGTTGCAGGTGACTGTCTGCCTATAAGCAGCAGCGTGTGTTGGCTCCAAATGTCTAACTGAAAAACCACGCTCCAAAGTCCCAAATACCCCTGCCCCTTGCCTTGGTGGGGTCAGTTCCTGCAGACAAGTGGACACAGCACGTTGCCAGGAGCACACTGCGCATGCATAGTCCGCATGTGCGGTCCCACAAGGTGGATCTGTCTGGTCCCTGGTGGCGCCCAGCTTGAGGCCTCTTCCCACCCCACAGTGCCCACCCTCTGCCAGTCTTAGCCTGGCTGGACTCCACACACACTGTTCTTTCTGCTGAGCTGACCTTTTCCTACCCGAGAGCAATGTCAGTGGCTTTCACTGTCACTTTCAGGTGGAAATTTTAAAACATGCTATGTAGAAGTGTAAAGCACAGAGGGGCACAGTGACCCCAGGCCCTCAGTGTGCACCAGGGCAGAGTAGAGATCCCCACCTGTCTCTGCAGACTCCCCACGCCTGGGCCGTTGTTCCCTTCTCTCCCTTACTCTGAGGGGACGTTGTGTCCACTAGTTCACATTCTGATGTCCTCACTTCCAGTGGGATGGAGGTGATGGAGGCTGAGGGCTGGAACGCTAGGGATGGGATTTGGACCCCAGAGACCCTCGCCCTGTTTCCACCACCGGAGGACCAGCCATGTGTGAACCAGGACAGCGTCCGGCCAGATGTGAGACCCAGACCTGTGCATGGAAATGCGTGTCTGTCCTGGAAGCTGCTGGCACCCGGCACTGGTCACGCAGGCCTAGCTGGACTGCTTTCCCTTGTGGGCCCCATGTGGAGATTTCGTCAGAGTATTAGCTGTGTTCTGGGGACCATTCCCAAAAGGGCATGCGGTAATTCCTGGGAGGGCTTCAGATGGTGGCGCTAAACCCCACGAAAGGAGCAGGGCCCGCAGAGAAGGCGCAGGCTGGGGTCCACGTCGTGTACTCCGCTGCCTTTCCTCACAGACACTCACCCGACAGTCCTAGTGTCCACAGCGGCGCCGAGTAGACTAGAGAACGGGGCAGCTGCTGCCGGGCAGAGCGGCCTGAGGCCCTGGGTTTAAGTGACGTGCTCGCCGGCCACTCTGAGGTATCGGGCCATCGCTTTGTCTTCTTCATGTCGCATTCTATCTTTCTGCTCACATTATATGTAACTGGGTCTTTAACACTATATATACTGCAAATATCTCCTCCTACTTTGTAGTTAATTCTTCTGAGGTCCTGGGGGCTGAACCCAGGACCTTTGCATCTCCAACTTTTTAAAGACAGGGTTCTACTGAGTCGCTAAATTGTCCATTCTGGACTCAAACTTGGAATCTCCTTGCCTCAGCCTCCTGGTGCGCTGGGATTACAGATGTGCAGCACCATGCCTGGCCTGAGGTTAACCTTTACGTCTTTTCCATGGAGGAATATGGTGGTGAGCTGCCACATGCAATTGGCTCCCACAGACCTGGCTGCCAACCTAGCCTGGGCCTCAGAGCACCCCACAGTCCCCGACTTTCATGGAGGACTGACACGTGCCAGCTGTATGGCTCTCTGTGGGGCAGAGAGAAGCCAGGTTTCCAGGGCGCCTGAGTGGCCGGGCCCCAGCTGCCTGCCTGGTGCAGAGGTGTAGTAACCAGTTTGCTGTCCTCCCCTGAGATACGGGCCCGGGGAGGTAGGTGTGAGGGCAGCTCACATACCATGCGGGGACCTACCATCACATCGTAGATGTCTTCCACTTTCCTCAGGGCCACTTCCTGGTCTCTGTGGACCTCGGCATGTTTATTATCTGCAGATAATACATGTGAGAGACACTGCACATGGAGGCCACACTCCGTCTCCCCGGCAGATACATGGCAACGTGGCTACCCCAGGCACCCGTCCCTTTGTGGGCCACCTGTTCCCACCAGGGATGAGCTCAGGGATCCTGGAAACCTAGGCACCCTCAGAGTGAGCTTGGCAGAGTCTCAGGGTGCAGGTATGGGTAGAAAGGGGCATCTGACCTGGGTCTCTGTGACCAGGGGACCCATCCAGGGCGACCTACTAGGCAGAGGGCTGGGAATGACCAGTTGCACTGTGGGGAGCGGGGGCTGGAGAAGGGATGGACGCGGGGACACTAGGAAGTGGCCACTGCTGGACAGGATGGCTGGGGTGGCAGGGTGGTGGACCAGATCCCTGCCAGTGTGAGTGGACTCACACACAGAACCGCAGCTCTCCGTAGGAAGACCAGGTGTCTCTGATACTCTACCAGTGCCTCCCTCTTCTTCGTCTTTGGGGCCTGGGAGGAACTTGGGTAGGAAATGGGATTTCTTCTCCACCCAGCCCTTCTTCTGCAGAGTGGCCCGGACCACTGGGTAGTGTCCGAAGATGGCGAAGATCTTCTTCTCCTACAAAGGCAGCGCATGTTTGCGCCATAGCAATAAGGCAATGACGTCCTGGCAGGGGAACTCAAGGATCCCCTTGTGGGGACAGTGTGTCCTGCACAGAGAAGGGCGCTGAGGCCTCTGGGCAGAGCAGAGATGTGCCTGTGTGTGCGTGGGCACACCTGTGTATGCGTGTGCGTGGGTAAGGGTGGGGAGGCATGTATGTGTTTGTAGCAGGGCTCACTGACAGCCCACCCGAGGGACATCATTGCTCTGTGCATCGACTCCACTGAGAGGCCTGATACACAGCCACACACATTCACACACTCACTTGTCCAGCATTGTTGTAATTACTGGGATCAAACCCGGGCCCTTGTGCTTGCCAGTCAGGCACTGGAACCACTGGGCTAAATTCCCAGCCCAAGGATATATGGTTTTAATCTTCGCAGAGGTGATTGTCCCTTTTTAACTTCTGGAAGGCCAAGGACACCTGAGGAGCCCAGGCCAGGCATGCAGGCAGTGCAGCTGCCAGCCCGGAAGCTGTGAGAACCCTGTGGCCACTACCCAGCCGTAGCTCAGCAGCTGGGGGACAAGACAGCCCAGGGTTGATAGTAGGGAGCACAGAGCTGCCCAGGGCATGGGCAAGAGAGGTGGCCATGGCTGCATGTGGATGTGTTTGTTCCAGGGGCCCAGGGCAGGAGCAGCAATGTCAGGACAGTGCAGCGATGGGTGGACCAGAGGGAGCGTCCAGCCATGGCACCCGCCCTGCCTGGCAGATGCTGGCTTCAGGAGGGACTGTAAGGGACCAGGCCTGACCCTGCACTGCTCAACTTCTGCTCCATGCGCTATTCCCACCACACATGCTTGTGCCATGGTACCACCCGCAAGGGCCCATCCGGGGTGTGCTGGGGCTGTCAGCCTCTGGCACTAGGAAGAGAGTAACCTTCCTCCTCCGTGCAGGGCTCAGCCTCAGGGTTTTGCTACAATAACGGAAAACAGACCAACACTCTGTGGTGCTGCCAAACCAAGCTGATGGGTGACAGCTTAGGACACAGAGGGTCAGTGGCCCGGCATGGTCAACAGGCTCAGGCAAGAGGGGTGGGTGGGCACACAGGGGCAACCCACGGACCATCCCTCTGGCAAGGCTTGGACCCATTCTAAAGAACTCAGGGCACATAGGTGTCGGCGTATCACCCCCATCTGCCCACATCACGTGTGAAAGTGACCGGATTCTGAAGATGGAACAAAGGCCCTCAATAGTCAGAGCCTTGAAAGGTCAGATTGTCTGGGAGCCTGACGGAATGAAGGGAGGCGGCCCCCAAACCCCAGAGGCCAGAGATGTCCCCAGGAGCGCAGGCTGTGACACCAGGAGATGAACCAGAATACCCTGCAGGGCCAGCACAAAGCTGATTTGTGCATTTCCATGCAGGGGACAATGGGTCACCCAGGAATCCAACTAACAGCCACTAACACGGACCCCATAGAGGACACGGCCCACCCAGAGCCTTTGCCAGAAAATCCTACCACTGGTGTACCTAGAACTGGCTTCAAGCACCCTCGGGAGGCCACTGGCCAGGGGTGAGCCCAAGCTGCCCCCCTCCAAGGGCTCTACACATCTCCAGGGTGCGTCCAGGGCCTGCCAGGCAGTGACTAACGCAGGCATGGCTGAACCCTGCTCTCTGTGCCCTGCTTCCTGGTGGATGGAAATACAATAACTAAAGAAACTGATTGATTTTTCATAATCAAATACAGTTCCTATGGTGTAGGAGACCAGACAGGAAGATCGAAACCTAATTGGCCCCCTTGGCAAGCACTAAGAAGATGGCAGCTTGTGAGCATATCAACGCGCCGCAGGGAAAAGCAAAACACCTGATGGCCTGTTTACCAGAAAAGTACCACGGAGGTAGAAGACGATGAATCCTGTGTCTCTAATCAATCTTACCCCTGTCTGAGTGAATAAAGTCGAGGTCCTGTCACTCGAGCGCTCTGGCAAAGGGAGATAAGAGTCCAGTGGTCGTCCACATTTCAACCGGATTCTGCGTCTTTTTATTTCCCATCCCTATCACCCCTTGGTCCGGTTTGAGCTCACAGGCTGGTTCCTACCCCATTGGAACCACAAAAACAAGAGTGTAAGATTTCTAATGCATATGGCAAGGGAAATGGAATTTTAAAAAGTATCCATCCCATAGCAACCAGGAAACAAGGGGGGGAAAGTGGGTGCGCAAGACCAGAGGGAGTGGCATGAGACACAGTGATCTCAGGCGTCCAGGGCTCGGTGCGGTAAACACACTACGCGCTCCAGGGAAAGGGAAAAGGACGTGACCAGAGTTCGTTGTTTTAGAGTCAACTCTGTTATCCACAAGAGAGCAGAAAAAAATAAAAAGTACCACAAACCTACAAATAGCTTAGAAAATAACAGGATATAATTTATGAAAGAACAGCCTTGGGACAGATAGACATTACTAAAGTCAAGAAACCAGTTCAGAATTTTTAAAAGACTTAATTCACTGGAAATATGATTTCCATGCCCTGTGAAGAGGCCAAGAATCATACAAAGCATATAAATCGTATAAGCTGGGGATGCAGCTCAGTGGCACAGTGCCCGCGTGGCAAGCTCGTCCTGAGTTTGATCCCCATAACCTGCCCCCCAAATGACATAAAGCAGAAACCCACAAAGTGGGTACTTCACCTGCTTCTCTGTCAGCATCAGAACAGGAACAAGAAACTCAACAGGACCACAGAAAATGCAAACAGCTTGGGTTTCCACCTCTTTCCCATGGACTCTGCCTAGAACATCCACCACATCAAACAATGAGCAAGTCTCACGAAGCTCCGTGGAATAATAACATAAATCACATTCTCAGCCACAGTGCAAAGCAGCTAGAAGGAAAAACAATTAAAACTACAAAAATCTAC
Organism: Petromus typicus; assembly: GCA_004026965.1. Lineage (NCBI taxonomy): Eukaryota > Metazoa > Chordata > Mammalia > Rodentia > Petromuridae > Petromus > Petromus typicus. The sequence goes on along the minus strand of PVIR01022968.1, from coordinate 11,042 downwards.
AGCACAGACATTAAGAGTCATATTTCAAGTAACTCACGTGTCCATGAGAAAATAGTAATACAAACAAAATATTGCAGACTGAGTGTAAAAAACAAAAGCTACAGAATAAAAGTGTGTGACATGCAGCCAAAGCAGCACTACCGGGATATTTGTAACACTAAGTGCTACACATTTCAAAGTTGTAGAAGGAAATCTGAAAATGAGGGAGCTGACAGATACTCTTGCAAAATTCCAGAAAGGCCAGAAGGCCACGGGCAGAGCCCCTGGAGAGCACCCCAGGGCTGCCGGGACCGGGACCTCCAAAGGGTGGACGGCCTCGGCCACACCGCCTGCCCCCCTGCAGCCTGTGACGACACCTGCGTTACACTCAGTCCTCGCGTGTCTCGCGAATCTCGGAGGAGCCTTACACGAAGAGCACATCTCTCCTCACTGACGCTGAGGGCTTCCTCAGCGTTCTCGCCCTGTCTGGGCTCTCGGAGCCGCAGAAACCGACACTCAGGAATGACAGAGAACCAGCCTTGCAGAGCTTGTCTGGACTTCCCATTCTTGGGGTGTTAGACACAGCGCTGTTGCTTCCATTCATAGAACCCCGGCTCCTTTGAGGGCTCCCCTAGATCCCGTGCATATTCCAGAGCACAGGCACAGGCCACCTGAGACAGGACCATACGTCGTCCCCACCCCCCCAAAATTTCTGGGCCTCATGTATGTCCCTAGCTATTTTATTTTTTCAGTAGTAGGCACAAACGCAGGACCTTAAACTTGCCAGGCAGGCACAGTGCCACTGAGCTACATCCCCAGCACTTCTCCAGCTGCTTTTACTCTAATTTTTTAAAATTTGAAGACGGGGTCTCACTAAGTCTCCTACGCGAGGCTCAGACTTTCAGTCCGCCCTCAGCCTCCCGGGGAACCGGGACTAAAGGACGTGGCGGCCTCAAACCCTGTTCACACTCCCATCTCCACAAAGTGTCCTCGCACTGAGCACTCACCTTGACTGCCTTTTCAGTTAATTGTCTTGCCAGTCTCAATCTGTCTATTTTGGGGGAAGAAGCCAAGTCCCAAGAAATTCCTTGTTTTCGTCCTGCAGAAGCAAAAACAGCCATCAAAGCAAAGGAAACAGCATCCAGGCAAGCACTGGGTCAGCCGGTGACTCCAACACCAGGTACCAGGACATAGGTCCAGAGGTCACTGCCCCCCACCCCCCAGGGCACTGCCCGCCCTGCCCCACCTGGGCTCGGCCTTGAGCTCCAGCGCTGTCTCCCCCGCCTGTCCCCTCCGCCCCTGCCGTCATCACTACGCCAAACCTGCTATTATGGTTTCGATCTGGATGTGCCCCATGGCTCTGCGCTCAGGGGCAGAGCTCTGGAAGGTGACTGGACCAGGAGGCACCGTGGTCAGACTCATCCACAGTTGCTCCAGCTGCTACGGGGTGGGGCCTGGCTGGAGGTATCCCCGGGGCTGTGCCTGAGCAGGGTGCAGCGCTGGCCCCTAGCTGCCCTCTGTGCCTCCAAGCCACCATGCTGCGAGCAGCCGCCCTTCCACCGTTCGGTTCCCACCTCGGAGCAGCTAACCACAGGCTGAGCCCACTGAAGCACTGAGCCCAAATCAGCCTTTCCTCCTTCACACTGAGATGCTGGGTATTTCGTCCCAGCGATTCGCCAGTAGCACACACACCTTCCTCGTGCTCTCCGCCCAGCCCCGTGCCTCCCCCAGCCACTCTGCCCGTGGGGATGAGATCCTCTCTGGACCTCTCCAATGTGTGGTGAGGGGCGAGTGGCCCCTCAGCCCCCTGCCTCCCAGGTCGGTGGCTCCTCTCCAGGAGCATCCCCTGCTGCCCAGGGCACGGCCTGAGTGTCCCGAGGCCTCCCAGCACCAGCCCACGCTCGGGGTCTCTGACTCAGCATCAAGATTCCCACAAGCACACCCAAAGGCGGCGGGCCCCGGGCTCTCCTTCATGCCTCAACCTCCCCACTGCTCTGTCCAGACCCACTTCTAGTGGGCTCTCCACGCGTACAACTGGCCCCAGTTCCGTGGGCTAGGAGGGAAGGTATGTTAACACGCAGAGACCACATTCACCCGCCAGCTGGCCAGAGGACAAGGACAGTGTTGGCCATGGTGAGGACCAAGTGGACGGCAGCTTCTCCACAGCTGAGCACATGCCCACCTGTGACAGCAGCGTCACCCACCTGTGACAGCAGTGTCACCACGAGGACTTCAGGCCTTCACCAACGAGCACAGGCCGGGGCTGGCAGGAAAGTGTAGCCCACACTGGGCACCCTGAAGCCCAGCTGGGGTAGTGGGCAGGGACCACGCCCGGCGCCGCCTGCCACCTCCCCCTGCAATGGTCCTACACCTGCGGTGACAGGGACACCGCCCCTCCAGGCAGGGCCCCGGGCGGTGAGACAGGAACGCATGGTACCCACTTTCTCTTCTGCTGGCCCCACCTGATGGAGTGGATGACATCCTTGTCCTCTCCCCCATCGCCAGTCTTGTCCTGGTCAGTTTGTTCCTTCTGCCACGGGACCCTGAGGACAAGGCGCAGAGGTGAGGAGCCACGGAAGAGGACAGGGGCAGTGTTCCAGCCAGGGAAGGTCAGGGGTAGCGGAACAGGTCGGGAGGCAAGGGACACGTGTATGGTGTAGAATGGGTCTGGGTGTGAGGAGAGATGGGGTGGGTGGTGGGTCAAAGGTCGCAGAGGTCAAAGGTCAGAGCGGTTAGAGCCGGGAGGCCAGGGATGGTTACAGGCCTGGGATGAGGGTCAGGTCGGGGATGGAGGGACAGGTCAGGATTGAGGTTCAGGTCTGGATCAAGGGCAAGGGTCAGGACTGAGTCATGGGTCAAGCCCAGGTCCGAGGGAAGGGATCCTGAGGCTTCCAGGGGCGGGGATCCTGGCATCAGAATCAGAAGCGTGAGTCTGTGAGCCCTTGTTCTGCTGCAACTCACCTCGCCCACGGCAACACTTGGTGACAGAGCCAGGGTGTGGGCGGAGGCCGGTGTGGGGCGTGGGGCTGCGCGGCCGGCGGGGCAGGACGCTAGGCTGCGTGTAGGGTGAGGCTGGCGCGGGCCTGGGTCCAGGTGAGGGTTGGGGTCTGGCTCTGGGTCTGGTTCCAAATCGGGGTCCGGGACTGCGGTTGTGGGAGTGGGGTTTAGATCCGGGTGCGGGTGTGGATCCGAGTCGAGGTCCAGGTCCCTGGTTGCGATCCTGGGCGCGGACGCCAGGGCGCGGGGCCCCACGGGCCATGCGTCAGGACTGCAGGGAATGGGGCCCTAGGACCTGCCCAGATGCTCGGACGCACTTGGCCTGGGGCCGTCAGGTCACGCAGTCACCAAGAGTCACAAAGACCGGGTCACACTCAGCCCCTCCCTGTCACTGCCCCGCCCCAGGGCCGGCTGCCCCGCCCCGCCCCGCCTGCGGCCCCACCTCCTGCTCCTGGGGCTCCCCGGTTGCCAGAGCTGTCCCTCCCAGGTGAGGTGGGCAGGATGGCAGGTGTGGCCTGTACCACAGAGGAACCTGCACCTCCGAGTGTCACTTCTGGAAGACTCCACCACCTCCTGGGTGTCCTGAGGGCAGCACCAAGTGTCAACTGACCCCCCACCCCTACCACTTCCTTTCTTCTGTGCCCTCCTCTCTGTCTGGTGCCCAGGAGAAGATAACAAAAGACCAGCCCCATCCCCCCTAGCTGGTGACTTCCAAAACCTAGAGCTGCCCCTCGGGGTGCCCACGATGGCCTCTCCTGAGCTGGTGGTAGCTTCCAGCTCTTTCTGGTCCTCGCCCACCTGGGCCTCTGGACTGTCTGGACCCAGCTCCTCACAAATCAAGGACACCCCCCCCCCCGTGACTCCCTTCTCCTCCCCCTGCCCTCCTGAGCCACAGACCCAGCATTAAATAGGCTGCTGGCCACAGTTCCATGTTAGTGTTTATTGTCCACAAGGTTCCAACTACTCCAAACAAAAGCGTAAATAGAAAGACAGAGTTCTTAACCCCTTTTTAATCTCTGAGTATTTTTAAGTGCTCGAAAATGAGATTGTGCAAGCCACTGTCACTGCTCTGACTGCCTCGTCCTGGCTCTGAGTTGGACTCTCTGGGGAGAACCTGGCTGCACCCCACCTGTCATGAGGCATCCCAGGTCACCTGAGTTCAGAGGTGGGAAGGCTGGGGTACCTTCCTGTCCCCTGGGCAGGCAGCTCCAGCTCTCTTCATGTCCCAGGTCTACTGGTCCTTTGGTCCTAAGGGGCTCTGGTCACAAGGTTCACCTCCCCATGGGGGGTGGCTAGCACAGCCCAGCTTGAGAGCATGTGTTAGTATCTTCTGTTTCTGCAGAACACTTGCCCACGGCAGACACTGGGAGGTTCCAGGTGACTACCAGGGACAGGGAATGGTACCCACCAACTCCAAAACTAATGGCACCCCAAACTGTCCCTGCAGCCAAGCCAGTCGGTTGACAGGCTTTGTGGGGACTCAGAATCACCATCCTCACACAAGAAGACGCTGGCCCAGGCTGGACATGGGTGCATTAGGAAGATAAGTCAAGAGCTTGAGGGGCTGGGACACCAAGGGTCCCCCAACTCAGGTGGAGTTTGTCCTTCAGAGCCACGTGGCTGTGGATGGAGGGAGGGGCTCAGTCTCACCTGTCATTGTCACCAACTGGCCAGTCACAAAGGCAGAGACTCGGCCCCACCCCAGAGTACATGGAGCTTCACAGGGGCTATGCAAAACTCCAGCCAGATGCGACAGCACCCTGGGACACTGCCAGGGCCAGGGGCAGTGGAGTTTTGCAGGGACTGGGGTCAGCTCCTAGCAAGAGTGGGCAGGACCCTGGTATGGATCTCCATGCCAAAGGTGGTGGCAGCAGTGTGGAGGGTGCCAAGGCTTCACCTTGCTCTCTCCCTTGGGAAGCCATGCATGGCACGCAAGCTGGTGAGGGCATCTCAGACGGGAAAGCCCAGACCAAGAGGTGCCACCTGGGCAGCATAGGGAGGGCCAAGGTCCACTGTCCACCCAGATCCCTCCGCTGCTTGCAGCACCAGAGCCCCCCGGAGCACAGCAGCTCCACATAGTGAGGCCACCAGGAACCCTGAACTCTGCCTGACGCAGCACAGAACTGTCACCATTCGCCTATTTCAAAGTGAAACCATGGTAAGAAACAGCCCGCCTTGCAATGTGGGCTTCCCTCGAGGGAGGAGGAAGATGTGTTAGAAAGTAGGGGCCGTAGGCCCAAGTCTGTGAGGCTGAATGTGCTGAGAGTCTGGCGGGCACCGCGCGCGACTCAGTTTCCCGTCCTGCAGTCACTGGGCCATCTGCACCACGACAGCTCTCCAGGCTTTCTCCTTGTCAAACTCCTTCAGGGGACTCCTGGCCACCTGTGATGGGGACAGGGACAGTGTCACCAGGGCTGCACCTGGGTAGGTGTCACCGTGCCAGGGCCACAGCAGGGTGGCATCCAGGGCGCCCCTCGGTTGGTCTGTCTCTGAGTGAAAGAAGGGAGGAAGGGAGCCTTTGCTCGCTCCCCTAGAGATGCTGCAGCCCTCACTGCGAGGTGGGAGCAGACCTGTGCCTGAGGCCTAGGCGACACGCTGACACCCCCGGCAACCCATTCACCTGACTCTGCACCTCACTGGCTGTGCCACAAGTCCAGCGGGCGCTCATTTAGGGCCTGAGGACAGGGCTGGGAACCCAAAGCCATGGCCACTTGAGGTCCTCCCTGGGGCACCGAGCACCTGAGGGCAGTGGGCATGTTTGCCCAGGGACGACACCTCCAGAACGGACCACCCACAGAAAGGAGCTGCAGAGCCCCAACTTTCACTTGCTGGAGTACATCTGAACACACGGCTGAGGTGAGGGGACAAGAGGCAGCCAGCCAGGTCTGGAGGAAAGGGTTTTGTCCAGGTGGCTGCGTCCTGGCGGCAAGACTGGAGTGTACAGTGCTAAGCACAGGGAGCCCCAAGGGCCAGGCTGGGAAGGCACAGCCTCTCCTGCAGGGCCAATGAGGAAGCCCCGGGCCTCTGGGGACCCCGTAAGGCCTATGTGTGCCTATAAGTTCAGACTGTGTGTCCCAAGGCCAAAAGACTTCTCAAGGAGGGGCTCGTATATATCGTATTTTGTTTTTTGCTTCTTCAGGATTTTTTCTGGTCTATTTTATAAACTCAGGGTGGCATGGAGGTGACCTCACCTTGAGCCCTCACATGCCCGAGATACTCACCTCCCCTGTGGGGCGCTCCTGCGGGCCAGCTGGGGCCTCCCAGGATGCACCTTGCAGCCTGGCGCTGACCTTGAAGCTCACACACAGCACAGCGGTGCCTGTGTTGAGGCCACCCTGCAGGAGCAGCATGAGCAGCAGCAATAGCAGCAGCACATCGTAGGCCTGTGGGGAAGAGCGAGGCACGAGCAACTGGGGCAGCTGGCAGATCTGGGGCCCACAGACACTCCTGCTGCCCTAGGCCTTCCGGAACAGACGCACCCCCGAGAGTGACGCTCAGGGGTCCAAGCACGACCTCCCTTTTTCTGTAACCTGGCCTGCTTAGCACACAGGTGTAACAGCGCTGAGCCCTGTGGACGCACAGTCACCGCCACAACACCACAAGGAACGCAGAGGACAGAGCACCTGGGAACGCTGGTGATGGGTGTACGTGTGAGGATGAGATTGCACCCTCCATCATGGGTCAGCAGGAAACACGGCGACTCACAGTCCAGACGCCATCGGAGTAGTGACCAGGTCAGTGCACAGTGCAAGGAACCCACACTCAGGAGCAGCACAGGCAGCAGCCGCCAGGCTGCCGAGGCTCTGCACCTCCCTCGCACACAGGAGGTGTCACTCCCACATGAGCACAGCCCCGGCTTACTGGTCAGGTGACAGGGGTGCTCTCTGCCCCTCCCACTGAGCTGTGCCAGAGCCCAGCTCAGTACACCTGGCAGTGGCTATGAAACAGCAGGTGCCCCGGCCCCTGCCACCCCCGGGGAACTAGCTATGAGCTGTCTGAGATGCATCTCCCTCCGATCCCGCAGTTCCTCTCCCAGCTATTTATCTCACGAGTAAATGACTTGGACTCATGGTGGAGCTTTATTACCAGAATGATAATCAGAAGTTATTCTCAACAGGAGACAGTACATGCAACCCAGCTTCCATCCCATGTAACCCAGGCACGGCTCGGGCCTTCTAAGCTATGTCTGCACAGAAGCAATCAGAGAGAGAAAGAGCTCTGGTCCCCTTGGGTGCCCAGAAAACAGCAGGACAAACTGTGCAGAATGATGCCTATCATGTCCTACCTGCTTTAGAAGGAAGGAGGAAAACAAAGATCCATTTGCCCATGAGGGCGGTTGGACAGGGCTGTTTCCCCAGCTTTGAAAGGTACCTGTCACAAAGCTTTGGCTTTGGGACCATGCAAACTGTTAATTTTTTGTTTGTTTGTTTTTTGAAATAGTGTGCGTGACAGATTAAAGGTCAAGCAATTAGCTGGGCGTGGTGGCTCACGCCTGTCATCCCAGCGCTCGGGAGGCAGAGGCAGGAGGATTGCTGGGATGTGAGTTTGAGGCTGAGCTCAGGGCCAGCCTGAACTACAAAGCGAGACCTTGTCTCAAAAAACCAAAAAAAAAAAAAAAAAGATCAAGCAATTAGATCAGGGAGGCCTGGAACTCAGCAATCCTCCAGCCTCTACCTCCCAAGTGCTGGGATTACAGGCATGACTCGCTCGGCATTGTTGAATGTGGATACCCAGGATTGAACCCGGGCCCTAGTGCTTGAAAGGCAGGCACCAGAACCACTAAGCTAGAACCCTAGCCCTGTGTTAGATATTTTAAAATATTGTTAAGGGATGGGGGGGAGAACCAAACCTTAAAATTGAACCCAACCAGATTCAGACACTGAATTTAATTGTGTTTCAGATCAACAGCGCAGCCTCATGAGGAAGGTGCTGCTTCACATAGCACACGACTGGCCCTGCGAGGGCAAATGTGAAGAAAAAGGAAGATCAGGTTGCTCGGTAGGTGGCTGCTGGCAGTGACATGGTCCCTTGTAACTGAGAACAGTTTCGTGTGTGTTGTGAGACAAAAGAGAGTAGTAAATGGATGGAGTGAATCTTAGGGATAGAGTGCTTGGCTAGGATGCAGACAGGCCGTGGCCAAATCCCCAGCACACAAAGTAAATAAGCAGAGGGCTGGGGATATAGCTCAGTGGTTCCAGTGCCTGTCTTGCAAGTGCAAGGGTCTGAGTAGATCCCCAGAAAACAGACACAACAACACTGGTTGTGGTGACTCACGTCTATCAGCAATCAGTGCCACATACCACAGTGCTAGGCAATGGGGTTCACGGTTGTAATCCCAGCACTCAGGAGGCAGAGGCAGGAGGACTGCTGAGTTTGAGGCTGAGTTTAGTGCCAGCCTCGACTACAAAATGAGACCTTGTCTCAAAAAAAAAAAAAAGAATGATAAGTTTGAGTCACTCACACTCAAATGGACACACCTTGAGGACATACTCATAAGTGAAATAAATAGGTCACAGATATGTGCCTACTTATGTGTACCGAGCCACCTACCACCATTTCTCTGGTATGAGAAACTGAAGATGTAAATGAGTTCTAGAATATATGATAGATATTGTGAAATAGAAAATATTCAAAGGAAAAAGGGTGTAGGGGTAAGTAACCAGGGGCTAAGAAAAAATGTGATGGTTAAAAAAAAAGAAACAAAGCTTATGTATATAGGGAGCGGGGGATTGTAGGGTGGACAGGGGAATGGGAAAAAATGAGAATTAAGTCATGTACTGGTACAAATTCTCAATGCTGAGTGTGATCATCATGTGCACATAAAATGCACCAATAAAGATTCAAATCTTTTTAAAAAGAGAAAGATTAAAGTTAAAAAAAAAAAAGCCCTAGCATGATAAATTGGAGTTAGAAATACTGATACAAATGCATGGTCTTTTAAACATGCCCTTGCCACGCTCTGTCCATGGAAGGCTCAGCAGCAGCGCCCTGAGGAAGGGTGGCGCGAAGAAGTCCAGTCTCAAGACCTGTGTTCCATCCCCCACCCAAGGGACAGGCACCTGGGACAAAGTGCATGCTGGGCCAGGTTCTGCATCTGCCAGGAAAGGCCCCGCTGGCTGCATCTGGTCAGGTTGAGGGTGGTCACAACACTAAAAATGTGGAAGATCTGGTGCGTCCTCCATGTTGCTCCATAGAAAAGGACAGCATCTGCCATGCTGGTCGCCTATCCAGTAGCGGAAGGGAAGGAGAGACCCAGCCTCGCCACCCGGTAATCCCAGTGAGAAATGCGTCCAGGAAGGACCAGCCCTCGGAAGTGCGGAGGAGACCACAACCAGGCACCACAAGAGGCTTACGCTCTGTGGAGGGAGCACAGGAAACGTCCAGTCAGGGCACCGCCCACACAGTGAGGGGAAGGAGGGTCCTGAGAGGGCCTGACCAGACACCAGGCCAAGTCCCGCCCAGGGGCTGAACGTAAACGATGTCGTGTGATAATGCTGACCATCTCTGGAGTCACAGCAGCATGGTGATGTGCAAGGGACTGCTCTTACTTTTAGAAATGCCCAAGTATAGAAAGGCATGAGACAGCTACTGACCACCAGCGTGGGACACAGGCTGGGATGACAGAATAAGGCCCTGGGCACAGTGAACGGTTATCCTCGGTGGCACGGCACCTTTCAACAGATCCATCATGACCACCAAAGGGAAGGATGTGAATCAAGTATGAGACTGTTACAAGAAAAAACCCAAACGAGCCCTCCAGCTTCACTTGCTCCGGGTCAGCTTACAAATTCCTCCCTGTGGAGCTGCACATCCGGGCAGCGCTATGCTGGTCCCTGGCTTCTCTAGGGTGATACCACTGACCTGCAGCATTGACGACAGCGCCTGGCTACTTCTGGGCCCTGAAGGCCACTCTCACTGAAACACAGACTCTTTCCTGGGCCTGCAGGTGGCTAGGGCGACTGGAACGAGGAGAAAGCTTGTCTTCTCTGACTGCATTTCGTGTCTGCTGTCTCTGCTGTCCCAAGCCTCAGGGCAGAGTCTACTCAACTGTGTGCATGGACACAGACAGGCACACTGACCGTTTGGAAATGTTCAGCCCAAGATGGCAGGACGAGGTTAACTGGCCTGTCGCCCACGGGACCCGGGATGCATCTGCACTTTCTGTCTCTCTCCCTTTCCTGCCCCGGCCTCGTGCTGCTTCAGAGGAAGGTCAGGAACCCGTGGCCCCGGGCCACGAGAATCACCAGACTTGAGCCCAGCCGGCGAATCCGTAGCCCTGCTGCCCTCTTTGCCCCCCGGGCAGCTGCTCGTCCCCCTGAGGACCAGTTGCCCGCTCCCCGCAGCCAAACGCAGCTGACGCCCCCCCACCCCCAGCGCAGCTTCCCCTGGGTGGGGTGTAAGCTCGCATGGTATGGCGTGCTCGTTTCTGCCGTCATGGCCTCTGGGTTCTGACACTCTCAAAGTCTGACACTCTCAGATAATTCTATCCACCACCAGCGTAAGCTGACAGATGAACTGCTGAGGCCAGGCATGATGATGCACATCTATAGTCCCAGCCCCCAGTAGGCTGAGACAGGATGGTCACAGGAAGTCCCCTTTGGAGGTACTTCCTGGGGGGAAGGTGCAGTCATAGTACTTTCAAATCTCAAATGGAGCCATAAATTCCATGCAATACTAACTGAAATCCCTAGTAGTGATTCATAAAACCACTACTGCTCCAAAATGTGTGTGGACAATAAAAGCGCAGAGAAAACTCAGCAGTCTGGACAGCTTGGCATCTTAGCAAGACCCTGTTTTAAAATTAAAAATTAGGGCCGGGGAGTGAGCTCAGTGGTTCCGGCGCCTGTCTTGCAAGCGCAAGGACCCAGGTTCGATTCCCCGGTAACCACATAACAATACTGGGTGTGGAGACCCACACCCAGCAGCAACCAGTACCACATACCACAGTGCCGGGCATGGTGGCTCACACCTGTAATCCCAGCACTCGGGAGGCAGAGGCAGGAGGATTGTGATGTGAGTTGGAGGCTGAGCTCAGGGCCAGCCTGAACCACAAAGCGAGACCCTGT
>PVIR01022967.1:0-22159 GCA_004026965.1 Petromus typicus | reverse complement strand
TAAGGAAACAAATTTTATGTATATGGGGGGGGTGGTAGGGTGGGTAGGGCTATGGGGAAAAATGAGAATTAAGTTGTGTGTTATACTGGTACAAATCCCCATTATGGAGTGCAATCATGATGTGTATATATAATGTACCAATAAAGATTTAAAAATTAAAAAAAAAAGAATAATGTGGTTCAGGGCAGTTGTTCTAGGTCATGGCTACTTAGGGCTCTACATACCTCAGTTATCTGTATGCTTATTTCTTTCCCTATATTTTGGAAGTTTTCTACCATTATTTCTGTGAACAGGTTTTTTTTATGCCATTTGTTTTGTCTTCTCATTGGACGCTTATTCCAATTACTCTGAGGTTATCCTCTCATGTTATCTAGCAGCTGCTGGATCCATTTTTCATGTTCTCTAAGGTATCTTTGAGTAGTTGGTCTTTGAAAGCCTCACTGTCTTCTAGTTCTGAAATTTTGCATTCACATTGATTATTTTTGCTGCCCATATTTTCCATATAATTTTTAACCTCTTTGTGGGTCCTGATCTATGCCAAACTGGCCATTCATGTTTTTTTTTTTAATTTACCATTTTGATTAGCTTATTTTGCTTTTATTACGTATTCTGAAAGTCCTTGGAACATTTTGGTTATTACTTCCATTACCAGTTTAGTTATATTATCTGTGAACTCCCTGAGTACCTTTTTCACCTGTTTTTCTAATCTCTCTCACCTTTTGAATAATTTGGATGTTTGGCTTTTACTGTTCTGCCCCGTGGTGCCCCTTTGATTGGCTACAGGAGAGTTGGGAGTTTTGGGAGACATTCTGTTGACTTCTTATGTCTATGTTGTTTTTATTTGATTAGAATTGGTGACTTTGAGAGTGTAGTTTTAGGTGATCCCAAGGATGGGACACAAGATAAAATGTTAGAATTTTAAAATAAATAATTTTTAAAAACAGAGAAACAACAGATGAAATTAAGATAAAGTTCAAATCTCAATTTTAAAAGAAAAAGCAAAGCAAGTACAGCTAGATAGAATGGAAGAGCTATTCCTTTCTTTAAAAGCCACGGGTCTTTGGATCATCTGTTTACTATAGGAAACATATCACAGGATGCTGGCCTAGCAATGAATATGATAAAGCTTGCTGAGCGACCTTGTATTCAGATCACTCGTGTGAGGGGAAGTGCATGAGTTTTTTATGGACTCATTATCTAACCAAAGGAAAATACACTGCCCAGGAGGCAGCTGTGCCATATTTTTTCGCATGTAGAGTAAATGAATCAAATATGAGTGAAAATGCAACTAAGCACACTTAAAAGCTATGTCTTTAAGAAAAATAGTTATATTCTGTCTTAGTTCCTTTTCCTGTTGCTGGGTCAAAGTCTCCAATACCCAAAGTTAAATGAAGAAAGATTTATTTAGCTCACAGTGTTGTCAGTCCGGCTGGCTCTAGGACAGGGCAGCATCACAGAGGAAAAACAATTCATGGCAGGCAGAAGGAAGCAAAAAATCAGGGGACAGACAAACGTCTTTCTGTCCAGTAGCCTGACTGGGATTAGGGTGGTGCCAAACCCATCAGTAGACTTACTTACTAGGGAATCACCTACCTTTAGTCCTAGCACCCTTAATCCTAGCATTGAACCATGAATCAGTCACACACTGTAGATTCAGCTACTTCTGAAAAAGCCCTACCTATGACTGCATGAGGCTTTGGAGGGAATCTAGATGCAAGCCATAATACAGTCCTCTCCTCCTCCTCCTCCTCTCTCCCCCTATCTCCCCATTCTATTTTGGTTTTGTTAAGACAGGGCTTCACTATGTAGCCCAGGCTGTTTTTGAACTTCAGAAGTCCTCCTGCCTCAGCTTCCTGAGTGCTGGGATTACAAGTGTGTGCTACCACACACAACTAGTTTTGTTATATTCTGATATTCTTAAGACTTATTGATGTATTATATCCTAATATATACATATATATATAAATACAGTATATTCCAATATTATATAACATATATTTCAGGATTTAGGTTTCATCTTATATTGAGCATATAATACTTCATTTATGCTGTTCTCTTAGTTGTCTAGGGATGATTTAACACTAATTCATTTTTTTCAAAGTGCGTATGATCACATTTTCCTTAAACATAGTGATGGTATACAGACAATGAAATAGAAGAAATCGGAGGACTCGAGATGTGCAACAGTCTAATTTACCTTAGTTTGGCCAACAACAAGATCACAAGAATTAATGGCTTAAACATGTTACCAATCAAAATACTTTGTTTGGTAAGAGTTGAACAAAATGTTATTCTTTATAGAAGTAATAGGTAATGTTTAGTAAATGTCGAGTGAGAATTTTTTAAGTACATAGGGATCTGATTTCTTCATCAAATGCTACTGTTTGCTTGTGTGTGTGTGTGTGTGTGTGTGTGTGTGTGTGTACGCGCGTACGTGTGTTTGTCGACCTGATCAATATTCCATGCTATAATGACTTTCTGATTTGATATCCAAATTACATTATCTAGATTGGAGTTTTACACTGAGAAAGAAAGGTATATTTTTTAAAATGAAATCTTTATTGGTACATTACATATATACCTCATGATTGCACTCAACAATGAGAAATTTGCACCAGTATGTGACAACTTAATTCTCATTTTTTCCCATACCCCTATCCACCCTCATATACATAAGCTTTGTTTCCTTTCTTTTTTGTTGTGATCTCATTATTTTCCCCTCATTATTTACCCCTTCACCCCATTTCCCTTTGAGTATTTTCTATTTCACAATATATAACATATATTCTAGAACTTATTTGCTCTTCATTTTCTCATACCAGAGAAAAGATACAATATTTATAAATCTGTGACCTATTTATTTCATTTATGAGGATGTCCTCAAAGTACATCCATTTAAGTATAAATGATTCAGTCATCATTTTTTATGGCAGAGTAATACTCCATTCTGTAGAAGAACCACAGCTTTTTTATCCAGTCTCCAGTTGATGGACATTGTGGTTGTTTCCAAGATTTAGCAATCACAAACTGAGCTGCTGTAAACATGGATGCACATGTGTTGCTGTGATATGAGTCTTTTAATTCTTTTGTGTATATACCTAGAATGGTATGTTTTTAATAAGTATCTAGGATATTTGGTAAAAATAACATTCGTGCATATTTAAGCATAATATTTATTGTTGTTCATATTTCCTGGCCTGCAAATGCATTCTTTATTGCTTTTCAAAATGTTTTCTTGGCACTGAACTGGAAAGCCTTTCTTTTCTTTCTTTCTTTCTTTTTTTCTTTTTTTTTTTTTTTTTCTTGAGATAGGGTCTCACTTTTGTAATTCAAGCTGGCCTTGAGCTCACTATGTAGCCCAGGCAAACCTTGAACTCGGAGCAATGCTCCTGCCTCTACCTCTCAAGTTCTGGGATTACAAGTGTGAGCTACCATGCCCAGCACTGTGGTATGTGGTTACTGGGAATCAAACACGGGACCATGTGCTTGCAAGGCAGATGCCAGAACCATTGAGCTAAATCGCTGGCCCTTGGGAAGTCCTTTTACATTAATACATGCTAATCTCCATTCTAGAAAATCAGAAATTGTGCTGAGAATAAATGAACAATTCCAAGCAGAAAGTTTAAATTAGATTGTTTTTCTGAGAGCTTTCTTTTTATGCGATGTATTAGTTACTTTTCTCATTGTCGAGACAAAATACCTGACATTGAAAGTTAAAGCAGGAAAGATTTATTTAGCTCACAGTTTATGGAAGTTTCATTTCATAGTTGGCTGGCTGCAAGGCAGGGTGTCATGCAAAGGGGCATCACAGAGGAGAAACAGTCCATGGCAAAGCAGGGCAGGCAGAAGGCAGCAAGCCACAAATGACAAGACACGGATTATTTCTGTCCCTTATATTGTATCCAAGATACCCACCCTAGAACTCACACCCAGGGTGGGCATGCTTAATCCTACCCAGAACTGTGCCAAACCAATCAGTGGGCTAATTTAGTGATCACGCACCCTTAGTCCCAGCATCTCACTTCCTAGATGTAGGTTCATGTGAAAAGCCTACCTCTGATTGCATGAGGCTTTGGGGGTACACCTAGACAAGCAGTAACACTGAGTGATGTGTCATATGCCTGTAAATCAATAAAAATAGAATTTATTTACAAAAAATTCAGCAGAATGATACTACTCCAAAAGATATATATAATATTTTAAAAATAACAGTATAAGGACCATTAATGTGAGGTGGCTTGATACTGTTTGTGGAACATCTGGGACTCTTCTTCTTTTCTTCTTGTATTCTACCCTATATGTCTTTACTATTTTTTTTATTTCAACTCTCCTAGGGTGGGCAGGGATGATTTCAAGATATAAGGCATGTAGCTTTTTCATTTTGTGTATAAACTATTCCACAGGAAGTTGAACTGTTATTGGAAATGACATCTTGAGTTATTTGCAATTCTTTTTTACATATTTGATATACTATTCCTAACTTACTGTATTTTCCATGCATGGTTGAAGGCTGACTGTAGGGTAATTTTCTTGCCCTGAGCTTAGAGCCTGAAGTACTTTTTAAAATCCTTTCCCTGGCTACAGTGAGTTACGTGAGGGTAAAATCCTAGTATGCAAGCACTGAGGATGGATCTGAAGATGGAAACCTGTGGTTTTATGTTTTCTTCCTACCTATGGCATGTTGAAAAACAAAAACAAAAATATATTTGATAAATTGCATAGGGAAATTTGAAATTAGTGAAGAAAGTGATATTTCAAATTGAGGATAACCTGAAGGATTATTGGCAGTACTCTACTATTTATTCTGTAGCTTGTTAAAAGCTTGTTCTTTTCTCTACATACTTGTCTGTATAGACATTCTCACTAACTGTAAGTAGTGCATGAGAAGTGGAAAGAGATTTGGATGAGTGCCATAGGGAATGAGCAATGAACTCATTATAAAGAATGACACATAGTACTTTCCCCCTAAGAATTTGTTTCATTAACCACATTAGTAATCCATGTTGACAATTCTGTCTTAAGCAGTTTTTTTTTAAAGAAAACAAGCCTAAAATACTTATATTTTCTATACCTAGATTAAGTAGCTTGTTTCTAGTCCCTGAATCCAATGCCTAAGAGCTAAAAAAATAGTATGCTGCCATTTATTTTCCTTAACATTTTAAAAATTGAAATCTTTATTGGTACATTACATACATATATATAACATGATTGCACTCCAAAATGAGAATTTGTACCAGTATATGACACAACTTAATTCTCATTTTTCTCCATAGCCCTACACACCCTACCACCCCCCTATATACATAAAATTTGTTTCCTTTCTTTTTTGTTTTAATCACATTATTTTTCCCCCTTAAACCTTTTCACTTTGAGTATTTCCTGAGAATGATTTTCTTTCCAAATTTTTAGGAAAAATAATAACAAAATAATACATATTGGTTTCAGCAGTTTTAAGTTTTTTAAAAAATGTTTTCTTTTTTTAAGATTTGAATCTTTATTGGCACATTTTATATGCACATCATGATCACACTCAACATTGAGAATTTGTACCAGTATATGACATGACTTAATTCTCATTTTTTCCCATTCCCCTGCCCAGCCTACAACTCCCATCCCCTGTATACATAAGCTTTGTTTCCTTTTTTTACCGTCAAATTTTTCTTTCCTCTCATTACTTACCCCTCTTCCGCTTTTCCATTTGAATATTTTCTATTTCACGATACCTATCATACATTCTAGAACTCATTTACCTCTTTAGTTTCTCATCCCAGAGTGCCTCTATTTTTAATTCATGAAAACAGAAAACCAGTTGCTTTAGTTACTATTGAAAAGAATTTATTTTGTAACTTAGAGAAGGAAGAACAAGCCATTTGTTAATTTTCAACCATCAACTTTTGAGATAAATTTAAAAGTTGAGATGAGAAATGTGGTTTACTAATGGGCTGTTATATAGTCCAGCTTCTTAGCAAGTGATGACAGTGCATTCCAAACTTTCTGCTTCATTTTGTCACAGTAAGAGCCACTTGGCTTTCTTTCCAAATTGGTAGATTAGGGATGTTTCTAATTTCATTTGTGTAAGAAAATAGCTGTCTCTAAAAGTGTTGCTTTGTGATCATTATAAAACAAGCAGGAAGAATTGTTCATGCAGAAACTAGATGACCATGTAGGAGAGATAATCAGCTTTTCAGCCTGGGATAAAAGCTCTAACTACCTAACTTTCAGAAATTCTGTGATTCTGAAATCTTCTCAGTTCTGGTTTCTTTTATGACCACGGGCTATCTAATTAAACTTTTCAATACCTCACTCTGCTCATAGCGTACACCACTTTGAAAGCCATCAGAGACACTCTGAAGAGGAGTTAGAATCTGTCTAGCACATCTAAAGCTCTTCAAAAATTTTTTGGAGAAGCGTATTGTATATAAATTTGATATATGGTCATTTTTTTGGAATAGGATATTTCAGTCTTATTTCAACATATTAAATTGATATGGGTAACATGTTAAATTTAGTGTATCTTTTTCTCTTTTCTATTATATTTTTTATAGCTTTTTGAACTCTAGACAGAAGGAAATTTAATTTCATTTTGGCAAGTGAGGGTATGAATATTTTTTTCACTTTATAATGGCATTTTTCAAATATATAACAATGAAAAGAACAGTATAATAGACCCTCCTGTGCTATAGCCAAACTTTATAGATTATTAATATTTTATTAACATGTTTTAAAAAGCCATAGAATTATACCAATGAGCACAAATCTGGCTCATTATTTAAGCAAAATTTTATGAAAAATAGAATGGAAATGAGTTCTTGCTATTAAATATATCAAGAAAAATATACCAGTAAAAATATTACAGATGGAAGAGGATACTTTTAATTTTTAGTTCTTAATGCTTATTCCAAGTTTTGAATATTTAAGGAGAGGTACAACAAGGCATTAAATAAGACCTCCAAATTATTCACTGTCATAGTTCTCAACTCAAATTTAAAGGCTTTAATTTTACTCTGACATTTTCTTGTATCTCAAAGCTAAGGAAGGTAAGAAGGAAATGCATTGGAAAATGTGCAAAAGAAGAGCTTATTTTACCTAGCTGTCATCTTTCCTACTGATCTATATGCATATCTTGAAACTGTTAAATAGTAAGATAGTAAATGAAAATATATTCTGATCTTCCAGCCAAAAAGGTAGGATTTATTTTTAGAGAGATGAATGATGAGGGGGGTGATAAGAACAGCTAATTGATTTTTTAGAGGGGTTTGGGGCAGTATCTAAAATGAAGACTTACTTCAATGAATAGTTTTAAAACATTAAGTGTATTTTGTCCATTTTAGAGAAATAACCAGATTGAAGAGATCACAGGTTTGGAAGATCTGAGAGCTCTACAGAACTTGGACCTGTCCCACAATCAAATTAGTACCCTCCAAGGCTTAGAGGATCACAACCTGCTAGAAATAATCAACCTAGAGGATAATAAGGTAATGGACTTTACAGCTCCTGG
Source organism: Petromus typicus (assembly GCA_004026965.1). Lineage (NCBI taxonomy): Eukaryota > Metazoa > Chordata > Mammalia > Rodentia > Petromuridae > Petromus > Petromus typicus. Next base: position 14,661 of record PVIR01022967.1, on the reverse strand, counting down.
TCTCAAGCTGTACATAAGAGGTGGTATCAGAATCAGCACAGACACCCCATTATGGGTTTTGCAAGGGCTAGTTTGTGAAATGCCAGCTTAGAAGTGTCCTAGCAAACTTCCTACAGCAGTAGTTGAAGAACCATTGTTAAAAAATAAATAATAGTGCAGTTCATAATTTTTGAAAATTTGATGATTCATAATTATAATGTTTCAAAGGTTTAAATTTCAAACATTTGTGCATGGTTTTTTAAAGTAAATGTGTTTATGCAAAATTTTGTGAAGAAAGATGGTATTAAGAGTATCTGAATTATCTGATACAGGAGAGTGGAGATATGAAAATACCCTCAGGCTGGTATTACTCTTTACCTACATTCAAAGAGAAGGTACTGTGTGATTATTGAGAGGCAAGGAGCTTAAGGAAGTGTCAGCCAAAGAATATATAATTTCACTTAGAGAGAAGTTAACAGTGTATTTTTGAAGAATGTTGAGTAGATTTAAATGTTCCCTATACAAAATGTTAACTTTGTGAGATAATATGTATGCTAATTAGCTAGATTTACCCATTCCATAATTCATATATGTTTTAATAAATCATCTTGTAGATTATAAATACAAGTTTACTTGTAATTAAAAATTTTAAAATGCAAATACTCTAGGAAAGATTTAACCATTAAAAAACAGAGAGGCACAGGAAGTAAACTTTGTATTTTATTGGTAATAATCATGTAATTTCCTAATGTGTACAATAGATTAGAAATTGGACTTATTCAAATTTTGATATGTGACGATATATACTTCAAAAAATTATATGAAGTGAGTTTCACTCTTAATTACATTCTATTTTTCATAAATTGTTTGTGCTCCTTCTCATGATGTATTTGGGTGATGTCTACAGTTTACTTCATTTGCAATGAGGTCTACAAATGGACTTTATTTGAACCGAGTTCCTCCTTACATTTGGAGGGGGGAGAGGTGTCATACAGAAGTTGTTTGTTTCTTGAAGGTGAAAAGTTAGGCAGACCATGAAAGGGCACTATCTGTTTGTTTGTTTGTTTTTTTTGGTTTTTGGAGACAGGGTCTCGCTTTGTGGTTCAGGCTGGCCCTGAGCTCAGCCTCAAACTCACATCACAATCCTCCTGCCTCTGCCTCCTGAGTGCTGGGATTACAGGCGTGAGCCACCACGCCTGGCGAAAGGGCACTATCTGGAGTAGAGGTGACGCTGTGGAGAACTTGCTTGTCTGGTGTGATGGTGCTTATCAGTTTTGTCTGGTGACCATTTCTCCAAAAACCTACTGGCATCTGTTAGGTTGCTGAAAATTGAGAAGAATTAATTATTAAGGTCTGGCAATAAGTAAACTCTTAATCACAATCTCTCTTTCATATGGTTTTAGTGTCCTCTTTGTGTGAGTGACTGGTTTTAAAAAAAATTTTCCTGGGGGCCAGGGATTTAGCTCAGTGGTTCCGGCGCCTGTCTTGCAAGCACAAGGACCCAGGTTCAATCCCGGTTAACCACATACAATACTGGATGTGGAGACTCACGCCCGGCAGCAATCAGCACCACATACCACAGTGCCGGGCATGGTGGCTCACACCTGTCATCCCAGCACTCGGGAGGCAGAGGCAGGAAGATTGCTGATATGAGTTTGAGGCTTAGCTCAGGGCCAGACTGAACTACAAATTGAGACCCTGTCTCAAAAAAAAAAATTTCCTGCTTAGTGGATTTCACATATATACAGGTGATGTTGAAATGGTAGAATACACTCATTAAATCCCGAATCAATGCAGCTCAGGATTTAGAAAAAGGAATAACAGTACTGATACTAATAACAATTACAGTCATAAAATAATCCAGAGATATCTGATGAGTACTTAGGCACCAAGCACTATCCTAAGGATATTACACATCTCAGTTAGTCATTCTTATGGCCCTATTATTATATTACAGGTGTGGAAATTGGGACACAGAGAAGCTATGTAACTTGCCTAAGGTATTTATCAAGCAAATAGCAGAGCCAGGATTCTAATCTAGAATGATTTGCCACTAGAGTCAGTGTGTCCCACCTCTGCCGGTTAATACAGTAAATGAAAGGCAGTGTTCTCCCTTCAGAAATGCATATGTTGTAAAGCTTGTTAAAAGTGTTTTCTTTCTTTCTTTTTTTTTTTTTTTTTTTTTTTTTTTTTTTGAGACAGGGTCTCAGTTTGTAGTTCAGGCTGGCCCTGAGCTCAGCCTCAAACTCACATCATAACAATCCTCCTACTTCTGCCTCCTGAGTGCTGGGATGACAGGCGTGAGCCACCGCACCCGGCACTGTGGTATGTGGTACTGGTTGCTGCCAGGCGTGAGTCTCCACACCCAGTATTGTATGTGGTTAACTGGGGGATTGAACCCAAATTCTTGCACTTGCAAGACAGGCACTGGAACCACTGAGCTAAATCCCCTACCCCTAAAAGTATTTTCTTGTAGAAATATATATATCTGCCATCTATGTGAGCTATAAATGCCTTTAAAATTTTCTAGTAGCCACAATAAAAGGGAAAACGAAGTAGCTGAAATTAGTTTTTGTGATATATTTTATATAACTCAGTATATCTGAAATATTATAATTTTAGCATATAATTTACATACAAAATTATTGATGAGATATTTCACCTTCTGCCGTCTAACACTGAGTTTTTGACATCAGGGGCATATTTTACACTTAGAATATTTCTCACTTGATCCTAGCCAGGCTTCAAGTATGCTAAGTAAGCACATGTGGCTAGTAACTACCGTATTGGTGGATGCCGGTCTAGACTCCATTTTGAGACTTTTCCTCCTGAAATGAAGAAGAGAGTTTATATTTTTTCAAATATTAAAGAGTGCGTATTTTTAAGTGGCCACATGTCCCAAAGGATATCCTTTGGCAACAGTTGAGTCCATGATGATAACTAATTCCCTGGTTTCCTCCTGGGCAGCTTGGGGAGCAACCAAGGTACTTTGAAATATTCTTTGAGCCATCTGAATTGTTCCTTGGAGATTCTCCAGGATGACTGAAAGTTCTGTGTGTTAGAGATAGAAAATCTATCATGTGGGCTGGGGATATAGCTCAGTGGTTCCGGCGCCTGCCTTGCAAGCGCAAGGACCTGGGTTCAATCCCCGGTAACCACATAATAATACTGGGCGTGGAGACTCACCCCAGCAGCAATCAGTACCACATACCACAGTGCCGGGCGTGGTGGCTCACGCCTGTCATCCCAGCACTTGGGAGGCAGAGGCAGGAGGATTGCTGTGATGTGAGTTTGAGGCTGAGCTCAGGGCCAGCCTGAACCACAAAGAGAGACCCTGTCTCAAAACAAACAAACAAACAAACAAACAAAACAAAACAAAACAAAACAAGCAAAAAACCCCCAAACAAACAAAAAAAGAAAATCTATCATGTGAAAGAAACATAGCACACCTTTTGGTTCTTATATGATTAGTTTGGTGTTAGGAATTTTTTATATTGATAGCACTTTCAATATTGCTTACTTATTTTAACTATTGTAGCATGCTGAGGTCACTCGGTCATTTTCATGTCTGTCCTTTGCAAGTACTTAGTGTCAGCTGGCCATGTGGAGCCCTTTGTTACTTCCCACTTTGCCATACCTGTTAGATTTTAAGTCATGTCTAGCAGTGAAGACATATCAAGTGGTCCATTCTGTGAGAACCTCTGTCCTTTCTTTTGGCAATGAGATATTGGTCTGGGAGTGACTTAGAGAATACTGGGTCCCTCCTATGAGACTTATTGTCATCACCTCATGGTATTTATTTATATTTCTGTACAGATTAACAAGGTATTATTCATAAAACAAGAGAAGCAAGGAAAGAACTCAGTCCTACATAGCCATCACATTCCTTCATCATCCTGGTTTTCTTAGAGTGTCTTGGCCATTCTCCAAAGGTCCATGACTCTACACTGTCCTAGCATGATTCAGGAGGGTAGGAATTCTTTGTAGAGTAGTTCTTGCTTCTTGTTGTTCAGAGGCACGTGATATTTAATTTGTCAGGCAAGCAAAGCATGGATACTACCCCACCTTCATTGGAGGCTGGCTCATGCTTTTGTTCATATATATGAACAGCAGGAAGGGAGGGTGTCTGACTTGAATATACTTTGACTCCTAAGCCAATTTGATTGTTCTCTTGATTTACAACTGTTAGACCTGAAAAGGTAGAAGTTAAAGTAGATGGCTTCTTGGAGGCTGTGTGTCCTCCAGAAGCTGACAACATGAACACAGATGGAGCCAATGTTGGGTACAGGAAATGGTGGAATGATCAGGTTTCCTGCTAAAATTAATCTCCATTCTATCTGGCCCAGGTGTCTGGTCATGGAATTCATGCCCAGTTGGCCTGGTGGTACAGGCAGGAGGGAGGCCCTGTTATAGGCTTAAAGCTGCTTTACATGCAGGAAGATGGCCAAGGGCAATCAACCTGAGCTAGGGAGTATTTAGAGGGATAGCAGAAGCTCTTTTAGCAACTTCTCTCTACAAGTAACCTTGGCTCTGTACTGGGTGCACATTTGGAGCCCAGGTCCTCGTGTTGTCTCCTCACTTTTCCAGCTATTTTTTGAGCTTCCAGACCAAGGCTATCTCTTTACCTGTAGCTTCCAGCTTCCAGCCTATATCATGGTGATGAATTTGTCTTTATTCTCAGTGACCTGGCTCCTTGGAATTGGACTCAGCTGGCTAAAGCAAGTCAGAGACCTACCTGACAGGGCTAGCTGAGCAGTACAGCCCCAGAAGGCCTGTACCAGCCAGTCCTCCTGAGGACAGACACTAGCACTCTCAGAGGCAGCACCTAGAGCTGAGTGGTTCTTTAGGAAGGGCTTGGAATGGCAAGTCACCGACATTTTCTGCTGATCCTCATACAGACCAACCTTATTTCTACTTCTGGGGCTTCAGAGATCTATCATCTCTGCAAGAATAATTCAAATTTTCCAAAAATAGTTCACTACTTCATTTCATTTAGAATGCTGCCATACCCTCAAAGATGACTCATGCCTGCCTCTGGCCTGTCCAGTAACCCCTCTCGGTTTTCTTTATCTCATCAACTGCTTTATTTACTAGCAGTGCTTATTAATGCCTGAAATTCTAGCGTATCAGTACCTTTAAGAGTTTCTGTCTCTCACACTATGATATCAGCTTTATGAGCTCAGGGCCCTTTTTCTCATTTATGCAGTCTGGCTCATTATTGGCATTTACCAATGTTTGTTAACTGAGTTTGGGACTCTTAGAAACCCTCAAGAGTGCTCAGATTTGCCTCAAGGGCTTGGTTGGTGCTTGAGATGCATGTGGTAAGATTCTGGAATGACTATGTATAAAAGGGAGTCTTCGCCATTTCCCTGTTGGGTGTAGACAGGATATAGATACTGAATATTAGAGGAATTATTTTAGCTGGGACAAGGCCATTACTAAGGCAGAAAGAAATAGTAAGGAAAGAGAAAGATTTCTGAGGTTATCCATTTTGCACTCAACTTCAGGCGGACATCCTTCTCCAGCCCTGCTGCGTGATGCCAGCCTTCTAGGTTGGAAGGCCTTCTGCGGCATGGAAGGCCTTCTCTTGGAAGCTGATCCTGGTAAAGTAGGTTAAATTGTGGTTCCCAAAAGACAGGAGCAAGCCCTCTCTACCAGGAATCTATGAATGTGCCCTTGTTCGGAGTAGGGGTCTTTACAGAGGAGCCATGTTAAAAAGCTCAAGATGAGGTAGTCCTGGAATTAGAGGGGCCCGAAGTGCAGTGCCCTTGCAAGAGACACAATGGAAGAAAACTGGTAAACATAGAGGAGGGGTTGGAGTTGTGTTGCTACAGGCCAAGGGATGCTGGGGACTCCCAGAAGCTGGAAGAGGCAGGAAAGGATTCTGTTCCAGACGCAGGAGAGAGAGCATGTACCTGTTTTATACCTTGATTTCCAGCGTTGGCCCTCTGGAACCATGAGAATAAGTTTCTGTTGTTTGAAGCCTCCACGTTTGTGGTCATTTGTCACAGCAGACCTGGGAACTGTCACAGCAATCCTTGCACAGGGAGAGAAGCTGTGCATCTGGGAAATGGAGAACGGGGGCTGAAAGTTATGCTCGACGGTGGCCTTTGGCAATTTGTTTGTGTGTATGAGTGTTTCACTTAAGAAATCTCTCCTATAACTTCCAGGCTTTTTCTTTTTCCTCTTTACTCTAGATTTATTTTTGTAGGTAGTCTGAGATAGACATGTATTACTCATTTGGGAAGCAAAAGTCCCTAACATTTAAAGAATCTCATTTAATAGTTGTTAGTCTATTAACTGATATGTCAGATTTTATTTTTTCAACTAATGGAATTTGAACCCGGCCTTCATACTGGGTTCTATCTGAGTCCTTTTCTATTTTTAATTTTGTGACAGGGTCTCACTAAGTCAGTAACATGCCCAGACTGGACTCAAACTTAGAATCTTCTTGCTCAGAGTGCTAAGAATATATAAGGATTTATTGAGTCATTTATTTCTTGAACTTGTTATTTCTATAGCTATTAAGAATCAGTATATATTCTGGATATATACATTCTTTTATTCTGAAACATAAATCTTTATATTTAATTTTAATTATTTCCTTGGGATGGATTCTTGGATATCCATTACTGAGTATAAACATTTAAAGACTATTGAAATATCTTGTGATGGTTCATACTTATTAATACTCCATTGCAGTATATGAAGTTAGAATACTTTATTATAGATGGTTCTTACTATACCTTTGTCAACAAATATTTTTAAATTGTATTAAGCTGATAAGGAAAAAGATATTATATTCCATTTTTTATGAATTCCTTTGATTATCAGTGAGATTAAATTTTTTTATTTATCACTTAATTTCCTTTTAAAGTTTGTCTATTCAAACTGGTTATGTAGGTGCATGCTTGGAATCTTAGAAGCTGGAAGGTGGAAGAAGGAGGATTGCTAAGAATTTGAGGCCAGGCTGGGCTATAGTGAGTTCAAGGCCAGCCGGAACTGCTTAGCAAGAGTCTGTCTAAAACAGAACAAACAGACAACAAAAAGGCTACTCATGCCTTTAACTGTCATTCATTTGACAAATGTTCCTATGCGCTAAGATACTTTTGAAATACACATTAAGATAATTTATGAAATATATTAGTATTTCATGTGGTTTCCTTTATAATTTTTATGAAGTCTTTTTCTATTCTGAGTCTAGTAGATGTTCACTTAAGCTGTTTTTAAAACAACCTTCAACTCTTAATATGTAACTTATTTTGTGGTATAACTGAAGCAATACTTTAAATTTATTTTCACCCTGAGATCTTTTAAGACTGATAACAACTACCTTTTGTTGAGTCCTCACTATGTGCCCAACATTATACTACATAATTTCTATTAAGTCATTTAATCAATATTTCTATTGTATATATTTCTGATATGTGGTTTATTTTTTTTAATATACTGTTTCATTGGTCCAGTGGCTCTGTTTGTTGATTATTTTATGATACTAGAGACTGAACTCAAGGCCTTTGCATTGAGCTATGTCCTCAACCATTTTAAATTTTTATGTTAAGACAGATTCTTACTAAGTTGCTATGTTGCCCCAGCAGGGCTTGAACTTGCAGTCCTCTGTGGATCCTCTTTGAAAAGCAAAATACTCAACAGAGCAAATTTTCAATAAGTTGAATTTAAAGCATTCAAAGTGCTCCTATTATTTCATATTTCTATTGTCTTTGTGCATTGACTATGGACAATATTTTTTTCTTTGCTTAAACAGATTGCTGAACTGAATGAAATAGAATATATTGAAAATCTTCCTCTGCTTCGAATTCTCAATCTTCTAAGAAATCCGATTCAGGTGAGACTAATCATTTATATATATAGGGAGGAGGAAGAGAAGAGGATGATTCTGGAATTTTTCATCTTGAAATTTTTTTGATATAGAATGTCAAGAATGTGAATACAGTTTTTTGTTCTTTAAAAAATCTTCATTCTCTGTCTCTTAGGAATCAACTAGAGAGAGTAAAATAAGTCCTAAAACATCTTGTTTTTCAAGAAATCAGATCTTCTTCGTGACTGACACGCTATGACATGGCACCACTGTCAGAGTAGAGCCTAACGTTGAATGTCATTTCCTGCTCTGTGTGGTCACTTAGGACTTATTTCAGGTGGCACTAAAGGTTAGAGGAGGGAGCTGATCACATTGTAGGGCAGTATTCTTTCACAGTAGAGAATACGATCTCCAAAGCTGTAGATAGAATGTGGTACTTATTTAACAACAGGAGAAAGAAAGTATACAGTTAGATACCTAACATAATTTGCCTGGATATAGACATAAAATTGGCTTGATTGTAAAATATAATTATGGAGCCAAGTTTTACATTATCTACTACGACAGTGGTGGTGAACCTATGGCATATGTGTTATTTGTCTTTTAACATAAAAGATGTTAATGTATGAGTTGTTTTTTTCTAAGTGAAAACCTCAGTGTTCAGGTTTAATTGCAGTTGTTGGAACTTGGCAATAAGTAAGTGGGTTTTGGGTTGCAGTGTGGGCAAAAGGTTCACCATTCACTCTCCTGGGGATTTTTAACCTCCACGATTTAAGCATCAGGGACATTTTTTCCAGATTTCTCTGTTTTACTCATTAACAGATCCATTTTTACCACCTTTCTTCCTTCCCTCCTTTTCTGTTTTACTTACTTTTCTCATGCTGAGACAAAATACCTGACACCCAAACTAAAGGAAGAAAGGTTGATTATAGATCATTGTTTGTAGAGGTTTCAAATCATAGTTGGCTGGATCCAAGGCGGGGTGTTATGGCCGAGGGACCTCGTGGAGGAGAAACAGTTCATGGAGGGCAGAGGGCAGCAAAACAGCAAAGCAGCAAGAAGCCAGAGTGGCCCTCCTTAGGTCCCTTAGGCACATAGTACTGACACGGATAGTGGGGCAGCCTGAATCCTCGGCTTTACACCGTGAACTAATTCTGGCATCACATGCAGATCCAGCCACCACCAAAAAGCCCCTGCTGTGACCACATACGGCTGTGGGGACATCTAGATATAAGCCATAATACTGTTTATCCTTCAGTGCTTTTCTTCACATGTATCCTTTCACAGACTTTTTTTTGTTTTTGTTTTTTTGAGACAGGATCTCGCTTTGTAGTTCAGGCTGGCCCTGAGCTCAGCTTTAAACTCACATCACAGCAATCCTCCTGCTTCTGCTTCCCAAGTGCTGGGATGACAGGTTTGAGCCACCACGCCTGGCACTGTGGTGTGTGGTGCTGATTGCTGCTGGGCGTGAGTCTCTATGCCCAGTATTGTATGTGGTTATCGGGGATCGAACCTGCACCCTTGCACTTGCAAGACAGGCACTGGAACCACTGGGCTAAATCCCCAGCCCCACAGACTTTTGATTGTATATTTTTTCAGTATCTTTCTCTTTGTGTATATTTTGATTCCAAATAGGAAAAAAAATAAAAAATAACAATGGCTGGTGTGGGGATGGTGACAGGCAATTTAAAGTGTCTCTGGAAGTTAGGGAACAGGGTTGAAGGCCTCACCTCATCCCAGTTTCAGATCTGTGGAAGGTGTTCATGTAGGCGTCCATGTAAACTGTATGAACCTTTGGATGCACATTAACGCATTATATATGAAGCCTCCTGCAACATTTACATCTGGAAGTACATAAAATAAACGTTAAAGAGTTTAAATTCATTCATAATATTTGTATAGATTCATGGGGTGTGGTGTGATAATTCCATACATGTGGACAATGTGTAATGATCAGGCCAGGATAGTTATTACTTCTATCTCCTGATTTCTTTGATTGGGAATGTAGGTATCAGATACTAATTCGCCTCATGTTCATTCTCATGGATAAAAGGCAGTATCCACTGATATCATGTCCTTTTAAGAGATGCAGCAGCTTAGTACAAAAAATAATTACATTTTTAAAATGCAGACAATCCTCATGCAGCAGATGGTAGGGAGTAATAGAGAATTTGTCTTACAAGTGAATATAATTCCATTATTGTAAGACAGACTCATAGTGAATGATACAAATTAATACAAAAGAATGTAAAAAAGGAAAATAATAATAAATAGTAAAACTTCATCATTTACAGGAATAAAGTTCTTTGGCATTAGAAGGCAGGGTTTGAGTCCTTGGGATTTAGATATGAGATGCTTCACAGCTCTGAGGCTTAGTTGTTTTCCTCTTTAGAAATGAGGATAATCCTGTCTACCCTGCTCAACTCATAGGGAGACTAATAAGATGTGCACGTTAGAAGAGCTTTCTAAATTACAAGGCACAGTTTGCATCTGAGTTGTTCATGAAGGGTTGTGGTAAGCGTGAACGTGCAGAGACTTAAGAGAGGTGAGGGGTGGCAGGGGAGCAGGGAAAGGCTGTGCTTATGGGAACAGCATGCTGACACTTGGGAACTGGGAAGAAGGAGGCAACTGAATGTTCTTGGTATTTTAAATAGGAGAAATCTGAATACTGGCTCTTTGTGATATTCATGTTACTGCGATTAACAGAATTAGATCAGAAGAAAATTAAAGTGGAAGAAAAGGTATGTAATCGTGTCATTTCATGGGTTAGTGGATTAGAATGCTCAACAAATCATGCTGCCTGCCATGGGACAAATATAATCAATCAATGAGATGCACGCTGATATATATATATATATATATATTAATTCTTTATTTTGGGACTGATTCCTTATCTTAGGCTAAGATGTCAGTGGAGCCTTCTGCAAAGCTGGGCACCTGCTGCACATCTGTAATCCCAGTACTCTGGGAAGCTGAGACAGGGGGATCCCAAATTTGAGCCTAGCCTGGGCAATTTAGTGACTCAGTGACACCCTGTGTCAAATAGTAAAGGACTGGGGACAGAGCTCAGTCCAAAGGCCATGAGTTAATCCCCAGTAACACACACACACACACACACACACACACACACTCTCTCTCTCTCTCTCTCTCTCTCTCAGCTGGGCATTGGCTTCACATAAATGCAGTGAAAGCCCAGTAACTGTTATAGTGAAAAGCCTGATAATAAGAGACAAAACCAACTCTCTTTCATCCTCTCACCTAGGCCACTTTGTGGCAGACTAACATTTTAGATGACTGTCCTGTTTAGATGGTATGTGATTCTGTGATAGTTTAAAAATTCATTTACAAATAAAATGTTATACTGTCATTCTACCATATAACATAAAGGTACTAAAATAAATCACTGAATATTGATTGAATATTTTAAACCCTTCATTCTTGCCCTTTACATAATGATTCAATTTGATCCCACAAATGCAGAGTAACCAGGTCTCCAATGCTAGGACCCTCTGTGCTCCCTATTGCTATGGCCGCTGCATTATTGTCCTTAGTGGTTGATGACAATTGACACCTCTACGAATGAGGGATTTCTTACACTGGATACAAATTTGAGATTAGAATCAAACAGCTAGATATGTAGAAAGGCACATATTTCCATCTCATAGATGCCTTTCTGCAATCTTGGTAAAAAGTAGATACGGATGCTTCCCTATCATAATTTTCACACTCAACCCCAAGTAGAGTCATTGAAAATAATGTATTTAGAACTGTGTATTATAAAGAAAAGGCTTCTACAAGGTATGAGAAAAATGTAGCACAAATTTAAAATTTTTAAAAATTATTAAAAGACACATTGTCATTAATCCTGTTCAATTTATTTCCCCTTACTTTGAACTCACCCCATTATTCTTATAGCACTTCTGGAAGTCCTCTTTTGTGAGGGACTTTGTGCTGTCATGGCTGCCTTATACCCTCAGTCAATTCAAAATATTTGCCTTTCAAGGTCATTTTGATGTTGGAGGGGAGCCAGAAGTCAGATGGTGCCGACTCTGATGGATACAGTGGATGAGGACACAGTAATACATTTTTATTTAAACATCCATCACATCTTTTGACCTTACTTTATACCCTTGACTAGAGAAAGTTAAGCTAAAACAAGAAGTTTTTGTAGAATGCAAAATCTTGAGCATAATTGTGGGTGATACAGTATAAGAAAAATGTTCCCCAGAATCAACTATGGGATCTATAAATTTTACTCATTTTCTGACTGAAAGTTGGAATGTTTACTGCATTAAAAGTAACCATGAACTTTAGGATCTTTTTTCCCATTTCAAATGAGGGAATAGAAAGAAGCAGGGGGTCAGAAGATTCCATTCAGTATTTAAAAATAATTACCATTATTTTGTTTTTAGGAAAGTTAGAGCTTATGTGAAGATTGAATACAAGGGCTTGTGGTTATGTTATTTTGTATCTCTGGCTATTTCCTTAAAAAGAACCTGAACACTACCTCCTTTTTACAAACAAATCACTTTTCCCTTTTACTCTCCTAATTCTGGAAAAGGTGTCAGCTGTGAATAAATATGACCCTCCCCCTGAAGTGGTCGCAGCCCAAGATCACCTGACCCATGTTGTCAACAGTGTGATGCAGCCTCAGAGGATCTTTGACAGGTATTTATTAGCACTCCATGGGGTGAGCTCAGGGTAGAGAGCCAAGAAGAACTTCATCATTTTCCTTAGCCCTCTATTTTGTGTCCCTTCATTTCTGGGAAATGCCACTTTTTCACTTTCTCTGAGGGAAAGGGCCAGTCTTTGTTTGGAAGACTGTATGTCTGTCATGGCGTGTTATCGTCTACTTGAATATTCTCCTTACGCCATCACTGGTTGGTATTTTTCCAAGCATGGTAATGAGCCGATTGAACTCCATTCTTTCACTGGCCCCTGGTATGCTGACTAACCTGAGCCGTATGACAATGACATCTTTAAAAAGTTTGTCAACTTCTGTGCCTTAGGCGACTATCACAGACAGCCTCATTACCAGAAAATCGTGATCATTCATATCCACTATAAATCTTCAGTTGGGTGTGAAAGAATATTAAATACCCCAGCCAGGGAGCAGTGTATGAATTCAGATTATTAGAGAGTCCCTAGAAGGAAGCCCCGCTAGCCTCAGGGAAACCTGAAATAGCTTGCACGGAGCAGCAATCAACCCAGCAGGGAGGTGTGGCCCAGCTTGGTTGAACACATGAATAGAGTCTCTCACCTCTAAATTTGAAGACAGATTTACCACGGTTTCTCCATTTCTTTTTAAACAATCTGTTGAAGCAGATGGCCATTTATGCTATAAGTATAATACAGAAATTCTATCAATACCCAAAGGCACTTTAAAATACTTGTAAAACTCTCAGATGTAAATGATATTTTCTCTTCATGTGGTATTTGCTCCTGTACTTCACCTGGTTGATTTCCCACAGAGAGCAGAATGTTTTATTTTGCCACTCAGGACATGAGTTTTACATATAATTTAATAATGTAGATACTGACAGTTTTATATATATGTGAGATCCCTCTAGGTGAAATGATTTGTCAGTTATTTGCATACATCTAGAAGGCACATTTGATTTAAAAGAAGTGTATTTATATCTTCATTGTATTTCCTTTTTAGTTTATAATATTGGTACTTGATTCATGCTTTAGGGTACATTTGTATAAAAATATGTATCAAAAATCTGTAGCAGTGTTTTGATAGTCATGTATTTCTTGATCATTTCTGGCTATGAGGCAGTGAGCAAAGGCCCGATAGGCCTGGATGTTCAGAACAGAGCAGCCCTCTCAGTTCTCGATTAGTAGCTGGCCTGCCTACATTCCCCTCCCATTCCAGCCACAGTCTCTAGCAGCAACAGAAATCAGGCTCCGAGACTCATTTTGACACTTGACCTTGTGACATGTGTGTTGCATTACTGAGAAATCACTGGCCTCTCTTGGCATGATTGGGGCAGGAAGACATCCTAGAGGGACACAGACCAATCTTGACTAGCCTGGCAGCCATTGATAGCTGCTTTGCTCTGTGGTATGACAGATGTCCTCAGACTCATCTTGTATATAATCTGTCCCAAAACTAGAATTAGTTATTTCCCCAAGAAGCACTGATTTTTGGGAGACATGTTACTTCCTAGTCTAGACATGTTACTTCCTAAGTGCTAGCAATCCTCATTGCTGCTGAGTTTGTCATTGTTTCTAGACTTTCTAGTGAAAAGAACTATGAACATCTTTCTTTTTTATTTATTCATCCATAGAGCCATTCATCGGTCCATCTACTCAGCCATCGCATCTGTAGCTGTCTACATCTCTTCAAGCTAATGATTTCTCTATGTCTAGATAAATCTGCCTAGAACTCCTGATAATAATACTTAGAACTAAATTTCAAGATAACTCTCAAGGTTTTATATAGCCTTCTTTCTATCACATCTCTATTTTCTTTTCTCTTACACAAAGGATCCTGGTTTTCAAGCTCACATAGGAAGATAGAATTGCAAAATTTCACAATTACTTATTTTTTTCTTTTTTAAAAATCTTTATTGGTACATTAAATATACACATCATGATTGTACTCCATAATGGGGATTTGTACCAGTATAAGACACAACTTAATTCTCATTTTTTCCCTTAGCCCTACCCACCCTACCACCCCCCCCATATACATAAAATTTGTTTCCTTACTTTTTTGTTACAATCTCAACATTGTCCCCTTTCACCTTATTTTACATTGAGCATTTTCTATTTCACAATATATAACATACAATGCTAGGACTCATTTACATCTTCATTTTCTCATACCAGAGAAAAGATGCGATATGTACCTATCT